>VYZR01088019.1:0-31644 GCA_013400675.1 Oxylabes madagascariensis
TTTTTTTTTTTTTAGCAATACAAGACGCACATTATATTAGGATGAACTTTGATTTTTTGTTTTTTACATTGTTTTACATTTCGTTCTTAACTTAAAAAAATAAAACCCCCAAATATATATTTGATTGTTGTCCCAGAAAAGATTTTTTTTGTTGCCACACCTTCATTCTTTACATTTCCCTTCCATTTTTTCAAATCAGCATTACTGCTTTGCCACATTGTTTATGGGAAGAGAGAACCACGGTCACTCTTTGCAGTTCTGTACCAGTTTGCAATTGGCAATGGCATCTGAGAAAAAACCCTCTCCATTCTACTCCTGCCTGCAGGCTGAAGAATTCATTTTAATTCATTTTCTTACGCCCAAGTACTGGAATTTTCCTATTCTAGGCATGACCCACACTGCTCTAAGCAACTGTTGATCAAGGACGGAGTCAGAGAGGTTTTTACTACAGCCCTAAACAAGCAGCAAAGGTCTGGAGACTTGTGCTGACACCAAGACACGTTTGTTTGGTTGGAGTACATAGAAACACACAGTCTAAGGAACAAAACAGAACAGAACTGGGGGGGAAAAAGTCAAGTCCACTGTTTCTCCTCATTGGCTTGAAAGAACAGAGTTTGCAAGTGCTGTGCTCTCACATGACCAGTTTTGGTTTCTAACCAGCCTCCAAATGATCTGTGATTTCACACTCCTGCATGCCCAGGGCAGGCACAACCTCCTCCCCTGTGTCCATGGAACCATGCGGAAATGTTTCTGTGCATGCACATTGGTGACATCTCCTCAACACTTTGGTTCACAAATACTTTGACTGCATATGGAAAATCAGTGGTCAGGCATTAAACTTACTGTTTAAGTACAGAATATTTCAATGTAACTCTAATTTAAATGAATGAAAGGGTTTTTTAAACAAAGCAAATGTGGATCTGGGAGAGTTAACATCTTCAGTGTTAATCAACACAGCGAGTCAGATTTTCCTCTCCACTGTTACTGCATATTCTGCCTTTATTCCATATACAGAATTTTACTTCCATCATGCCTCTGCATCTGAACAAATACAGACTCCGTCACCCAGTGAAGAGGAGCTTTCTCACCTCTGCTTTAATTAAAAGATGCAGTTTCTGAGAGATGTTTGCACCTAAATGGTTCTTTATCTTTTCTGGAACAACCTATAAGTTACAGTTAGACTCTACTATTGGTACAGATGTATGAAGAAAAGTCTACATATTGAAATATGTTATCACTTTACTTCAACTAATATCAACAGTAACACTGATATATTTTGCAATTATACAATATGTAGAGTGTAGCCTCACACTAATAACATTAGATGACATGCAGACAGTTCTACTTTCCCTTATAAGAACAGTATATATTTTTTAAACTGCAAGGAACAGAGCCTCAGGGGACCCGGGCGAGCCCTCTTAAGGTAAGCCGCAGAATTTAGAATAGAATGAGTGATACAGAAAAATAATAATAATCACTGGTTTTCTTTCCATGGAGATCATTCCAAGGAGAAGGAGCAGAGGGGGAAAACATTGCACATGTGTGAAACAAACGTGGACTGCAGGAAACAAAAGGCTAAACTCTAGACTGCTGTATTTGCTCTCTGTGGAGGTGAACAAAGTGCTCAGTTTGCAGTTTTGCTGGTATTGTGGTATCCACGGTATGAAAGGGAAAAAAATGACTGAACCTCTCCCATCCTCCCCACGCTAGAGATGCCATGAGCAAGCCAACATGACAAGTCACTCTGTTGCTCCCATGTCCTCTAATTTGGGACACTTTTATTAGTGTTACACAGAAACCCGACTGGTTGGACCTGTGATTACTTTTACCCATCTCTTACTGGAACTTTTTGCTCATCCTCTTCAAGGTTTGCTTTTAGGCTGGTACAGTTTTGCAGTTGTGATTCCTTTGTCTCTACTGTTTAGGTGTTAAGTCCTTGCAGTGGCTCAAAGTGCTGAAACTACAAAGTAGGCGCCATGGATAACTTTGTACAGGATTTCGGGATACAAATCGTAGAGAAATTTGCAAATGGTTTGGTTACAACACATAAGCAACAACAGCACAGCCTATTGTCATGTGATGTCTTGCAACTAACTGGACTATGGAAGTGAGGGTTTGAGCAGAAACTCAGCCTGCTGAGTGCTGGGTGCTTCAAACTAACAAATGTGATGAGTAAAAATGGTAAAGCCACTTCGTTGCTAGCACATGGCTACATGGAATTACAGATTTTTAATTTTTTTAATATATATATATATAAAAACCCTATACTAAATTCTAAAACAAACCTTCAAGTTTTAGAGCACTTCCACTGGAAACGCTCTGGACTAGAATTCAGCTTCGCTGGGGGTAAAAATGAGAAATTACGGAACCAAAGTAGCTGAGAAGGATGGAGGTTTGCCATTTTCATGTTTGAGATGAATGTTTTTGCAGTGTTTACATGCACCTGGCGGAACTCTTCCCGTGTGCTCGTTCAATCCATATGCTTACAAAAGAAATGTGGATCATGTAAATTCACAGTTATCACAGCCTTTAAAGTGTCTAAGAACTTGTGTGACCAATGCTTGGAGGTGCCCCCTGGTAAGTGGGCACCCTCCACTGCTACGGAATAATTACTGCATCTTAACGAGTTTGCTTACCTGAAATAGCAGAGCAGCTCTAATACTGATTACGTATGATATCATCGTGTTAATAAAATAAGGATTTATACAAAGCAGTATTGGACTACGACATTTAAATGCTATGTTACTTGGCACGTTTAGTAATGATTGCTTAGAAATCTTAACAAGTCCAGGGGACTTGCGATGAAAATATTGAAATGTTTGAAATTGGTTTCTAATGTTTAATGTTTTTGGTCTACTCTTTCATATGCTATTCATCTATTATACTGTCCTATCAAGTAAGTGGAATTCCTTGTAAAGTCTATATTGCTAGTTTTGTGGACTGAAAAAATTTCTTTCCAAGCACAAATGTTAACTATACAGTATATATATATATATTTATATGTATATATTTATATTATATAAAGTTTACTTACGTACTTTCATCAACCATATCAGGTCTACTTATTTTTTTTGCCCATTGAAAATAAAAGAGCAAGAATGCAACACTTGGTTCTGTCTCACTTTTTTTCCCTGTTTTTTTTTCCCATAGGCTAACTTTTCATTACGAGTGTAAAATTGTCCAGGGGCTCGGTGTAAAAGGTAGCTTTCCTCAGATTCAGCAAGCAGCACGTTTTCAAGGCAAGTCTGGAAGTACGAACTAACCCGATGGTGGTGAACATCTATCCGGTAGGTAAGTAAAACCAGTATGGCCTGGGCTAACTGGAATTATTTTATTTAGTAACAGCAAGCCTTTAAGCTCATTAAACGGCCTGGGTAAAAACTGACGGTGCGATTTGCTGCTCCCTGCGAGTGCCTTTTGCAGCTGGCTTTAACACTAGAGTCACAGGAGGCTCTTTACGCCTAGACTATGGTGCTGATGCCGCTGTGCTTGGGCTTGGTGCTGGCGGTGGGCGGCGGGGGCGGCCCGTGGTGGTGCGGGGCGTGGTGCGGGGTGTGGTGCGGCAGGTAGGGGCCGTGGCCGTGGCCGTGGCCGTGCTGGTGGTACTGGTGCGGGTGTGGGTGCGGGTGCGGGTGCGGGGGCGGGTGGTAGTGGTGGTGGTGGTGGTAGGGCGGCGGGTTCTGGTGGCAGTACGGGGCGTGGTGCGGGTGCGGCGCGGCCGCGCCCTCCGCGTGGTGCGGGGGCTGCGGGGCCGCGTGGCTCTGCGAGGGGGCTTTGCCCCTCTTGCTACCGAACAGGGACCCTAGGAGTGAGGAGGAGTTGGGCATAGGCTGGTGAGGGCGAGATGGACACTCTCGGGTTGATGTCGCTCTTCGGCGCATGTGAGGACTGCTAATGATGGACCCCTAAAAAGAAATTAATAGAAAAAATAAAAATTAAAAGAAAAAATCTTGAAATGTTCGAAAAGGAAAAAAAGAAAGGCAAAAAAAAAAAGTTCACACTGACCCACAAACTCCTCCTTTAGGGTTCAAATGGGTGGATTACGCTAAAGAGTTCTAGGGAAAATTTTATCTCCACCTTCCCTAAGTTGCCAATGGGGCACTCGTGCCCTTCTTAGGGGATGTTAAACATTGAGTGATTTTCTCTCAGTACTTTGACATCAAAAGATAATGACTTTAAATTAAAAAAAAAAAAATGTCAAGGAAGAGTAACATGATATAAGAGCTACGAGTGTGTTTTTAAAGGAAAAAACCATTTTAAAATACTGCCAAAAATACCATACTTGCTTTTTTACCAAAAAAAAAAAAAAAAAAAAAGCTACATTAAATTCAACCTAAATAGTTAAACGTACAGCAGCAAATATTACAGTTACAGCTCAGATTTTAAAATGGTATTTAAATCTTTATTTATAGTAGTTTTCCACTACTATACATGACAGTGCTGCTTCTCAGGCCTACCTCTGCATTTTGTGTTAAATGGAACCATACCATTTTTGCCACTAAGATTTCTATGTGCTTGTATTATTCTGACCTGTGGTCCAACATTCTCTATTATTTAGCCTGGAATTTAGTTGCTGAAAGTTCAGGGTTTGTATTTTTAAAGAGTTATGGGACACAACAGTACTTAGGCAAAGTGTGCTAGATTTAAACTGCAATCTACCTAAAGCAAACACAAAAAAAAAAAAAAAAGAGAAAAAAAAGAAAAAATCTGCAAGCTGAATTCAGAGACATGAACAGTATATATAAATGGTTTGAAGATGAATGAAATCTCATGAAATCCACATTGAATTCACCTATCTGAATAATTTTTTTATCCTCCCATGCCCTGTCTGTGCAATTCCATGGTGTCATGACTGCATACATTTAGCAATTGAACTCGAAAATAAGCAATGGGGATGGTTGAGCATGACAGTCAATAGTTGTAGCTAAATATCAAACAGCAAGAACAGTGTACTTGGTAACAAAGAGCAAGTGGGCTTTTAAGCTGGGACCAGACTGAAATGGTGGCAAAAGGACACATCATATCCATTTAACCATGCTTGCAGGAACAAAGGGAACAAGGTTAGCTCAAACCAAAAATGGCATTGCTCTAAAACAAGCTGTCAGTGCTTTGTAAGCTGGAAGAATACAGAGTGAGTAGCCTAGGCATGCATTTTATTCGTGGCAGGCAGGTTATATATATATAGATATATATATGTTAGAAGAAAAAAGAGCAAAAAAATATGTATATGTATATAAAAGAAAGGTTTGAAATGCACATCATCACATCCAGCTAGACATCAGGAACTTCCTACTTACTTCCATATTGCTGTCTAGCGATCCTGCACTGCTGCGTCGCCCACGCTTGCCTGCCCAGGACATGCAACAGCAGAGATTAGAGACTGCGACACGACCGGCGCCGGCCACACAACCCCACAGCTTTAGGGCCAGCAGGGCCAGCACCTCTCTGCACCTGCCTGGCTTTTTAGGGGTCGAGTGGGAATTTGGAGGGTTGTTGTTGTCGTTGGGAATTGACTCGCACGAGCGGGGTGTGATTTTTTTTTTTTTTTGGGTAGATTTGCACAATTCCTGAAGTACGTGTGTTTGAGCAGCTGTGGGTGTGATGCTGAGCAGCAACGATTTTAAATGGTTTGGTTTCCAGGAATCTAATCGGCCATGAAGGGTTTTTTGTTTTGTTTTTTTTTTTTTTAAACACTGAGATATACTTGTGGGATGGCATTAACTTAAATGCAAAATTTAATGTTGAAATATTCTGAACTTCAGTGTGGGGCACTGTGAGGGGCATCGGTTTTATCACTTCATTGGTTTTATCATTTCATCAATTTTATCATTTCATCGGTTTTATCATTTCATCGGTTTTATCACTTAATCGGTTCTATCACTTCATCAGTTTTATCATTTCAATTTCAGCTTTGAACCTCAGTGGATTTCATACAATCTTCTTTCATGAGGTTTAAGAAAAAACTAAACTTAATTTTTGATCAGTAAATCTGGAATCTGTCTTGACATTATGGCTAGATTTTGTTTGTTTAGCTGTGCAGTGCTTTATCTTTAAGCATGTTGGATTTGTACTCCAACAGTCTCAAATTGCAAAGACATTTGCCTAAACCCACACGTGAAACTCTGGACTGTTTCCCTAAAGAGCCAGAAGACCTCAGTGGCTGTACAGGACACAGGATCCCAGATTTTCTTTCTCACTTCACAGCGGAGAAAATAGCATCTGGCTGCAGTGGAAACAGAGATTTTCAGAAGATAGCTTGTGGAGCTTTGTTTTGCAAAGTTCCAGAATACTTTCCTGGCAGGGTGTAGGAACAAAGCTGAGCTTTGAGGAGCTCTCAGGTGCTCAGAGCTTCCCTAAAATCCGCAGGCTTTAGAAACCAAAGCTTTTTCGGCATTCTCTCCTTGCTTTCCTGCAAGGCCAAATATCAAAGACAATCTCCACCCTGCATTGGAGCATTGCTGCCTTCAGAATCTTCTACTCTGAGAGGTGGCTTTGGGGAAGAATGTGAGGATTTCAGCATCACTGAACCCATTAATGATGTACCCTCATCACAGACACCCCAAAAGCATCTGGGATCAGAACTAGGGAGCACTGGAACTGCTCATAGGACAATTTACTACCCAAAGGATCAGTATGATCAAAAACGACCACCTGCTGGATAAGCATAACGTTGACCTGGTTGGTCACGGGACACTGCCCTGAAACAAGTTTCTCCTAAGAGCTACAGTTCCAGGCTACTGGAACATTTTCCCCTCTTATAAAGAGTTGCTCCCCAGTACAAACCCCTCTGCAGTGATATTAAATTGAGGGGAAGGCGTTTGTGGTCAAGGTGTCGTGTCTGACTTGTAAAATTCATCGGGGTTTGGAACAATTCCCCTGGATGGGCTCTTTGTCAAAAGCTCACTGCTTCATCTCCTGCTGCAGTTTTAGCCCCAGCCAAACCAGAGCTGTACTATCTTATGAGTCCCCCAAGAAAAGCTGGGTTTAATAATCCCTTATTTTGACTCCTAGTCAGGCTTTGATATTTTTCTGCTCTGATAACAGGATTAGTACTGATTAACACTCCAATCACTCTCGCTTGCTGATGCAAACACACTGCGGCAGCCACCTTGGAACTTAGCAGTCAGGGTTGCAAATAAGACTGAGAGCTGACACGGGGCATTAAACGTGGCCAAAAATGAAGGAAAACACAACAATCCAATGCCTTTTGCATATGGCAGGAGTCACAGTCTGATCAAATAACCATGGACACAGTAAATACGGACAGAGAGCGACAGATGGAATTTTGCTCAGGATAACTTCAGGGCAGAGTAGTACTTGCAAAGCCAAGAACAAACAGAAAAATCCTACTTAAAATGCCTGTAATTTCCCTCAGATAGGCACTATCATTGTACAGAGGCTTCGTTCCTTTTCTTAAAAACAAACTAAACCCAATTCTGTGCTGACATGCAGTGTGATGGGAAGGCTGCTCAGTAAATCCCCTGGAGCACTCCCCCTGCCAATGTGTGTTTATTCCAGACTGTTCCCTGGTCTTTGGGATGGCATCCCATCCCAGAAATGCCTCCCTAGAGCTCCAGCCTTCACATGCATCTCAGGGAAATGGTGACTCTTGACTAGAATTGCATCTAAGCATGTACTAGCAGGATAATTAGCAGTAGTATAAAGCAAGGTGGTATTTATCAAATCTGAAGATTAGTTTTGCTTAATATATTGTGCTTACTTTAATTCTTTAAGGCTGTTAAAGTGGGCTTTAATTTATTTTATAAAATCAAATTTCAAGTAATTTAACCTTATCTGTTAGATATGAATATTCCTTGTAAGAGATATCTTTAACTTACACAAATATATGTCCCATATATGAGCATGCATTATATGGGGCCAAGGATATTTCAAATTTATAGCAGAAATATGAAGTGATTACAAGATTTGTACAAACGAAACCATGCCAAAAGAAAATTGAGCTTCATTAATAAAAGCCATTACACCTTGCAGAATGGATGTGTGCAGGACACATCACAGGATGTGTGGTGATCTCACAGCTCAGGCTGCAGATCAGCTCAGTACATGGAAATATTTCTCACTGCTGCTCTGTTGTTCTTGAAACTCTTCTGGGCCAGTGAGATAATTGATAAGCACTGTATTATGATCTGGCTTCATGTGTCATGGGGAAAGAAGTTTGGAAAGAAGTTTTAAATTAAATTACTCTCCAATTATTAGAGAGACCACTTTTGAGGGGGAAAAGACCGTCACCTTCACATTTTCATCTTGTTTTCTGTGAGAAACAGGTACAGTCTTAAGATCTCACACTGAAATAGAATTATTTTAATCCTGGAAATAGTTTTTGTTTGGTTTTGAAGCAATCGTTTTTGGTCTGTGGCTGTTTTAGACAAGCCCAGCTCCCAATAAAAGGAACCACTGTACCACCCTCACCTGGGCAGTACTACCTGGCTGTGCCAGTTGTGGAATACTGGGGCAAACAAGTAAATTGCCATTTTTAAACCAGTTCAGTGTGTAAATATTATTCCCACCTTACAGGTAAGTGATGTGGGAATAAAGTTTGAATTCCACTATAAACTCAGTGTTAAAGCACTGGGTCCCCCAGCAACTCAAAGTGGCTAGAATTCAAATTAAAGAACCTAAAATCAGTCCAGCAAAGTGGGAGGAACAGAATGGGAAACACAACCAGTCCAATCCTTCCTGCTCTGCTTTAGTGACCAAATCATTCTTCCTGTGGAACAGTGGCCATGAGGGGACATCACATTTTTCCCATCTTTCTGTAAACTCATAAAACTCAGCTTTAGATGCATTAAAATTTGTATGGCTTCTAATATTTTAATATAAATTAAGAATTTCAAAGTTTGGAACAAATAAATTCGGTTCTTCCTTGACTATAGCTCAAGAACGTGCAATAAAAATGATGCATTTCTCTTCAGAGAAAAATAAAGCCCTAAATATTTTTGACATATTCACATCTTGGAACACTTGGATGCCACATTCTGTTTTATATTCTGTGGAAAGAACTGTCAATCCACAAGGAACAACAGCATCTCTCAGATGAAGAGAGCTTCAGCACACCCTGTCCACAGCTGGGAGCTGAGCTGTTGTGGCAAACGCAGGGAACCACCCTCAGGAAAGGATTCCCGATGGACAAATCCTGCTCTTCTGTGCAATTCCAGCTTAAGAGGCAGAATCAGCCAGGGTGTCAGCATTTGTCAGCTCTCAGAAGCTTCTGAGTCGTCACTCACAGAAATTTGAACTCACTTTCCATAGCCTCCATTTACTGGGATGTCTGAGGGACAGCAATGGATTGTTTTCCTAAATAGTTCTGTCATGCACCTGTGCAGCCAAATGCTGTTCAGTCACATTTCCCTTCACTGAATAAACAGTTAAAATTTGGGGTTTGCAATGTTCATTGGACATTTACCTGCCTTCCTGCATAAACATGCAACCAGGCCATTTTCTCATGTTTGTTAGATTTATTTCTGATGAAATGTAGAAAGGGTCTCTCTAAAAATCCACTTTCCTACAGGCCCACACCCTCCTGTTCCTCCTCCTTGACGATCCTGTGTTTCATCCACAAAAGGATTTGAGGCAACCTAACTCAGTCCTGTTTTAGAGAAGCAATTTAATATGGGATAATCACTGGGGTGCAGTATCTTCCTAGCTGAAAGAGATTTCCTTGCTTCTCTATGGATCACTTCTCCCACATTAAAAATAAAATTAGCCTCACATGCAAGCTATCCCCTGAGAGAAGGCAGGAAAGATATGGATCATCTCCCTGAAGTCACTCCACCAAATAACAAAGCAAAAAACAGGCAGGTCATTTCTCAAGTCAGTTGCACTGCACAAGACCAAACAGAAGCTCTCCATAATTCTCAGCTATTTCAAGTTAAAATTAAGTTTAGTTGGGTTTAACAAACTCATTGATAAACCCTGCAGTCTGTGAGTGATTTGTACTTTTTTGTCATGGAAAAAGGTTATTTTCAGTAATAAGCATGCCAGTTGTAGGCATGCCCTGTGAAATGTGTTTGTGATTACAAATGCTGGTTTGTTGAATTAAACCCATAATATGAATTCAAATACATGACAATGTTTGAAAGAGAAGGGTGAGTAATTCTGATGGAATGAAAAAATTAATCAGAAATCACATTTAGGGGTACAGATACCCACTGAACTCACATATTAACAATATGGTAGTTCTCATTCTAATGAAATAAAACCAGAACAACAGAAAAGGATGATGAAGTATCCTCAAATCTGAGAGATAAGAATGGTGAAGACTAGGGCTTGATCTAAAATCCACTGGAGCTGAGCAAGCACCAATATTCAACTTCAGCCTGATTTTGGATCAAGGGCCTAAGTCTTTTTAATGAAGCACATGGAGATGTGAGTATGAAAGCCTAAACAGAGAAGAAAAGAATTGAAAGAGCTCACTCTCTACATATTTGTATGCACATACATATACCCACAAAACACAGGCTATCATTTCAGTTTACAACAATTTTATTTATTGCAGCATAGCTAAAATAACTTAGTTAAAAAAAGGGAAGAGGTAAGTGGTGTCTACTACCAAAGATATACAGAATATTGAAATTATGACTACACTGTACATCATCACTGCAATTGAAAGAACAAAGCAGAGTATTCAACATAGCCTATGAACTAAAAAAAAACCAAAAAAATAAAAATATAGAGCTGCTACTGTCCCCGGAAGTACTTTCTGAACAGTGGACATGGTGTTCAGTTAAGAGTTCTTGTCAGTGACAGGAATCTTTAACACTGAAAGATTACATGGCTATGCCAGGTGTGAGGCAGACCATCAAATAAAAACATGCCCAACTTCCCCTGACTTGCTTTGGCTAAAAAAAATCCCACCACCACGGCTTTCCAGTCTTTAATCAGTTAATAAAAACTTAAGACACATCAGTGCCTTTGTGGGTTATCAGCATTCTTGTCCACCAGGGCTTCTTTGGTTCTACTGTCAAGAGTACTTCACAACAACCTCTTTTTGCAAGAGTTAGGAACTGGTCTGAGTTGCAAACCAAGAAAAGAGCATCAGGGACACACCGAGTGACACAGCTCTAGACAGAATTTAGTGGGGCTTCACTCAATTTCATTCATCCAGGTGGTAACACAGGTACACTTGAGCACAGAATACACAGAAAGCGCTCGTGACACAGAGACCAGGAGCTTTCCTTCCCTTTCTAGGCCTACTCTATGAGGGGGAAAAAGCAAAGGAGATGAAAAAAAAAAAAAAAAAAAAAAAAAAAAAAAAAAAAAAAAAAAGGAAAACTAAGTGAATTACTCCTAGCACAAGTCAATCATTTCTGTTTTGTTAAAAACTTACAGTTTTTCCTCTGTCTTCACTGTCCTTTAAAAGTTTCTATAGCAACCTACAACGGCTTAAATGCTTTCAAACAGTGGCCGCTTAACAGAACAAGGGTAAAAAAAACAAACAGAAATTAACCACGAGCCGGGGGCGAGGCGCGGGGGGGAAGGAGCTATTTGGGAAGCGTGAGATTCCACCACTGCTATTTCTGGAGGCCCGGAGCGAGCCGGGCTTTGCGGGCACGGTGGAGGCAGCTGTGCATGCAGAGAGGCGGGGAGGAGAGGCAGCGCTTACCTGCTTCGGACAGGTCCCGCAGGGAGGAGCTGAGAGCGCTCCGCTTCAGCCCCTCGCCCCCGGCGTAGCTGTCATCCAGGCACGCCCGGGGCAGGGTCCCGTTCCCGGAGTCCTTCTTCAGGCTGGAGCACTGCGACATGCTGGGGCGCACCACGCCCTTCTGCTTCTCCAGCTCGGCTGCAACACACACGGGCGTTTTTCAGTTGGTGTTTGTCGTGAATGAAGTCCAAATAAACGACGGGATTAAAATTTACCGGCAGTTTGAACTGAGCAAATTTTGTATAAAATGAATATACAAAAAAAGTTTGGCAGCGATTAATTTAAGTCTAATTAAGGTTCTGATAAGGCATAAGCAAAATCGACTGGGGTATGGAGGGGGTTTCTCACCCTGCCTCATGTACCAACAACACAAGTCCAATTCTACATTTTATACTATATGCTAATACATATTCATCAATATTCCCGTAAGTTTCCTCCTATTTTCAATCAACACCATCATGCTGTACAGTGCAGGCTCCCACTTGTTGCTAGGGGGTCTTCAGTCTTCTTTTGGTGGCCTTTTGATGAAGGCTCCCAGTCTTCCTCTCTGCGCTCTAAATAACCCCACGGGTTGCAGATGTGTATTAAGTTTCATGTTATATAATTAAATACTATGTTCCCAAAAAAAAAAATTTTAGCATTTCATAGATAAGATACCTGCTCAGTGATCAAACTCCCTTATCCTGGAATAGTTTATTTTATCCATTCTCAAGGCCACTCAGTAGACTGTCTACTTTGGAATAGTCTGAACTTCTCCTATCCAAGGCCATTTCTATCTTAAGGTCTCCTGCATCTTGTAACATCTGAACGAGGGACTTTATAACATTTAATTGTATTTCCTTTATTAACTATAATTTTCTAAATACTAATATAATGCTTACAATTACAATTTAGTATGAATCATTTTGATATATAACAGTGTTTGTCAGGAGAAAAGAACTGAGAGCATCCCTGTGTCTGTGGGGGAGTGAGCGCCAGAGAGCAGCACCACGCCTCCAACAACAGCTGGATGTGGATCAGGGCTGCTTCTGGAAAAATGGGATAAAATTTCATGTTCAGGCACTCATGGGGCTACCAGCAAAATAGATCAGTTTGGACCACATTTTCCTTGTTGACTACAGGAATTGCAAGATGGAAATGAAGACAAATTAAAGGAAGCTTATTGGAAGGGCCATCACTGGGAATTTCAGTGTGAGGTAAATTACCCCTAAAATCCTTGCTGTAATTTATGATACAAATCACAAATCCATCTGTCCTCTGTCCAAATTATGCCTAAAATCTTACTGGAATTTAAACTGCAAATCACAGGTCCAGCTCTCCTCTGCCCACATTACTCCTAAAATCTTACTGGAATTTATACTGCATATCACAGGTCCAGCTCTCCTCTGCCCACATTACTCCTAAAATCTTACTGGAATTTATACTGCATATCACAGGTCCAGCTCTCCTCTGCCCACATTACTCCTAAAATCTTACTGGAATTTATACTGCATATCACAGGTCCAGCTCTCCTCTGCCCACATTATCCCTAAAATTCTTGCTGTAATTTATACTACAAATCACAGACCCAGCTCTCCTCTGTCCATTGTCATTTGCAGCTTGTCCAGGATAAATTCCCCTGCAGCTACACTGCAGTAAATAGGAGTCAATGAACTCAGCTGGGGCTTAAGACATTATTGGTTTTTTCCTCCTTCTCGAGGCAAAGTCATGGAAAAACCCACATTATTTTGAACTTTTACGGAGTTCTCATGTGTTATACACATATTCAGAATTTTCTTATTTTGATTAGCTGGAAAATGCTCTATTATGTGTACCTTTGTACTTACACTCTATTCTGTGCTTTTCCATTTCTTGAACTTCTGCAATTGATTCCCTCAAATCATCTGTAAACTTCTTCCTGTCCTGAGGATTTGGTGCATTGAAATTTATGAGTACTTTGATATCTGCTCCTGGAACAGCTGACGTGAGCCGAATGCCATTGGGATAATCTGGAAGAAAAAGGCAAGAGAAACTAAGCTCTGATTATTACAATTACTTTTCTTTTAATAAAAATACCCACCAAAACTGAAAGCTTTTCATTAATATTACCACAGAGGATACAAAGTCAGAGAAATAAAAGTCTGATAGCACAAAGTTAGAGTAAAAATCCCTAAGGTACATGGAACAGCTTAACTGCCAAATACGGAACAAATATTGAGAGATATCGTTATGTAGCTGCTACCCTTAAGGTACAATATAAAATATATATCAAAAACAGCAGAGAAAAAAAAAGTGCAAAAAGCTAAGGGGATAATTTTTCTTTCATGGAACAGATCCCATCACCTACCTTACCCACTTGTGACCAAAATTTTGCTGAGTGTAAAGGCTACTTGAAGACATTTCAAATGCTACAAATTGTTTTTTACTTTTAACTCCTCATTTGCAGGAAGACAAACACACAAACGGGTACAGATTTTGTATTTCCTATTGGATTGTGTTCCCTGTACATCCTACTTTCCTTTTTTTTCTTTTAAATAAAGTTAAAGATATCTCTGAAATCACATACTGAAGAAGTAAAAGGACCGATTTGTTTTTTTCACCCTTCTTTTGACCCATATTATGGACTTTTATTATTAAAGTCAGATTTTTCAGGAAACTGTCTTTGCCTCTTTTCTAGGTGTGCTTCTGAATTTTTAACAGCTGGTCAAAACCATATCCTGGTTGGGACAGAAGGTTCATTTACAGAATAATACTCAGAATGAAAATACATTCTGCTGTAGGAAACAAATCCGTCTTTGCTTGAAGCACAGACCTGGAGCAATGGATGTAAGCAAACCTCAACGTGTGCATTTTAACTCAATGTTTTCTTTTACTCAGCTACCTTCCCCTCTAGGTTTGCTAAAGCTCTCAAATATTTACTTCAGTCTTTGAGCCCAAGCTCAAGGGCTCCCATGTACTAACACCTCCCTCCCTCAAGAGCCCGCAGATGAAGTGAGGCACTCCCCTCCCTCAAAGCCATGAGGTTTCAACAGGACTTCAACTATTGAGAAACCAGTAGCACGTGCTTGGCTTTTTTAGTGTATCTTAACTTTGGCTTTTTTACTATAGAGAAAAAACCCTTAACTTTGGCTTTTTTAGGATACCTTTACTTTGGCTTTTTTAGGGTACCTTACCTTTTGCTTTTTTAGAGTACCTTAACTTTGGCTTTTTTTAGGATACTTTAACTTTGGCTTTTTTAGGGTACCTTACCTTTTGCTTTTTTAGAGTACCTTAACTTTGGCTTTTTTTAGGATACTTTAACTTTGGCTTTTTTAGGGTACCTAAACTCCCAGATCAAAGCTGCGACTAAAAGTGAAGCGAGGCCATTTACAATCCTCAGGGGAAATGGAGCAACGGCCCATGGTCCTGCAGCAAATGGTCCTGAGGGGATGGAGGGAGGAAGGATTTGGGAGTTTTGGTGGGATTTGCTGTCAACACCTGATACAGAACACCCAAAGGGTCCCAGTGCTGGGCAGGCTTAGGTGAGATGTTGAGAACACTGGCACAGGGAATGCAACAAACAGCTCTGCACCACTTCAGGGGAAAGAATAAAAATGTAGAATAAAAATGTTTACAAAACCAAACAAGGAAACCTGGCAACCCCAAAGTCACTGGGGCTGCCCCCATATACGAGCCAAGAAAGAGTTTCCACATAACAAACACATATATTTTCTTACCAGAGGTACTTCTCTGCTCTGTATTGATTAAGTATCAGGAAACCCTCACATCAGTATTTCTTGGTTTCAGTCACACTCTCTCCTAAGTGATCGGCTCCCTCTCTATATTTTGTTAGTGATTTTGACTGAAAATGGAAAATATACTTCCCTTATGGCCTATTTATTTACTAGAGATATATGACATTGTTTTCCCTTTTGGAGCTCATCCATCCCTCAACATAATTGACTTCAATCATTAAAAGTCAGTTCTTCTATCACCAGTGCCAGTCATTTGTTCAACCTCACCAGCAGCCAAACCAATATTTTTGTTGCTTCTGCTTTAGCAACACTGACTTTTATTCCCTTGAAACCAGGGAACAGCTGCTCCACACAGAGTTACTGATGGCTCTGGCCAAAACAGCCCAAAGCTTGCTGGGGACAGGGGAGACCAAGAATGTTGAATTTTACAAATCAAAGGGGACAAATACTTCTCTTTCCCAACTGGAAAATTGTGCATCCCACCTAAGAGGCACCAATATTAGAGTGCAGTCTGTTCACTGATTCACTGCACTGAATTCAGCTCAGAAGCCCTCCTGAAGTGCCTCAATTAAAATGCCTCCAAGTTCACTGGGAGGAATCCAATCCTTTACTTCCTGTTTCACTATACATATTTTTAAATTTCATTGATTAGTGTTTCTACTTAGCATGCTTATATTTTTTAAATATATTTTATTTAACATGGCATCAGAGAATTATAAATCCTTCTATTTTTAGTAGAATCCAGGATAGACATATTTGTCCTTCCCCTCCAAAACTGAATTTTATATCCCATAATGTGTTCACAAGAGAGAGAGAGAATGCATGTGTAAGCACAGAAATAATCTGTGGGTTACAGAGCTGCTGTGAGCTCTGCAAAACCTTCCCTTTGGAATCTCCAGAGGCTTGACTCAGTAACAGCAATGGATTTTTAGGGAGCACATGCTCAAGGAGAAGGCAAAAGTAAGAACCTTCCACGTCAGAAAAGCATAGGAACTACTGCAGCTCACACTGGGCTGTACCCATTTATCAGGGGTGAAAGTTTGCTCACAAAGAATGAATTCAATCAGGCTGTCTCCCTGTGTACCATATAAACAACTCTGCTGTCATTACTGATGCTGTATTTGGGCTTAGAAGCAGGATTTTAGCAAATTTTTTGGAGTTTTGTCTGCTAAGAAGCACTAAAGATAAAAAGAATATTGGACTGATGCAGACTATTAGAGACATAAACAAAAGGTGTCAGAAAATGAAAGTTTATGCTTTGTGTTTAAATTTGAGGTAGCATACATTATCTAGGCAAAGTTAAGCCATAAATCAGGAAAATAAATTAAATAGTGTTTTGAATTACAGATATCATTGTAAGAGTCATTATTTACTATCACTCAGTTCCAGCTAACTGTACCACTGACTCAGCAAGAGATGTGTTTGTTTCTTGGCAATCCTTTTATTCATTACAAGCAATCACAAACACATTTGAGGAGATTTGGCTTCTGACTATAACCAGAAAACTCTGTTTTCTATACTGACAGCATCTTGTTTTAAACTTCAGAACTAAGTTAAATTCAGAGCAATTTTATTCCTAAACTCAGAATCAAATCCTGTCCATCCCTTTCACTTACACCATTTTCGTTTTATTTATGAACAAAGTGGTCCTCTAAAGAGAGGAAATACTTACACTGGTTCTCAAAGAGAAGAACTTGCATTCCATAGAGGGAAAAGGACTGTCGAAAACTGTATGTGACAGAGTTCTTCTTCTTCTGAAAAATCTTGGTCACCTGAAAGGTATCAGATAAACAAAGTGAAATATTCCTTCTACCAAATGTGCCCGTGGAAAATTACGGCTCTGAAGAACTAGCATAAGAGAAAACATTTTATTTAAAAGAAAGTTATAAATCTGTCAGAAAAAATGCACTTGTCATTTTTTTCCATTTTTTTAAATGCAACTGCTGTATTTAATCTCCTGCTACTGAAAAAAACCAAAGCTCTGCACCATCATCTCTCTAGAAGGGTTAATATTTTACCCAGACATAAAGCCTTTGTGTTCGCTCTCCTTCAGAACTCTACTCTTGAAATTCCAAAACCAAAAATAACCATGCATCCTTTCTGTGCCAGCAAAAAATGAAAATACATTTAAGTTATCCTTAAAACCCCCAAATGCAGGTGCTGCCACACTGACAAATTTGGTCTATATTATTCCCCAAACAGCTTGATAAAATTACTGAGGAAGTAATAAAAAATAGCAGAAAACAATGTTCCATCAGTTTCCACTCAAGCTCCCATTTACAACTCCTAGGTTATACTCAGAAGCAAAAGGATTAATGTTTTTTATTTAATTCCTGTGTTTAAGGTCTGCAGGTATTGTGGAAAAAAACCACACACAATAAAACCGGGTAGATGAGGTGTGCCTTTTTCCTAACAAAATATGAAATATTTAGTGTAGTTCTCAGGTAACAGCCAAGTGCATTCCAAATGGAGTGCAAAAAATTTTCCTATTTTTAAGAGTAAATCAACCAAATAATTCCAAGCTGTCCTGAGTTCTGTGTGTCTGCTTTTCAAAAGACTAGGTCAAGTTAAAGTCTGGGAGGGTAAGTGCACACTAAAAAGTAAAGTCAACTGTAAAATCTATTTCAACAGATCCTGTTCCTATTTCAATGCACAAACAGATCTGGTTTATAGAACATCTGGGGAATACAAAGTAAGATGTAATTTGGGTTTTCCACAAGTACCTTGAATTCATTATTCATGGAATAAATAATGTATCTGTTTATCCTTTAGGGAAATGGGTGAACTGGAGGTGAGGTTTTCTTCTGTATAGTAAAAGCCACTGCACCAAATACCTTCTTACAGAGTGTAGCCATCAATAAAAGACTTCAGTTTAAAAGCAAATTATACAGAATTTTAAAAATTAAGATAGAAATCTCTTAATCATCCCAGGATTGTTGGAATACAGGGTACCAGATATTTATTTTTAGGAATGCTCGTGGAGTTCATCGCCAGTGATTTCATGGAGATACGATTCTGAATACCTCATTCTCTCTGCCTGGAAATACATACCACTAGAAGATCATTAAATAAAAATATTTCTCGTTGGTGCAATCCAAGCTTCTGAGGTTTATTTGGATCTGGAACTTCAAACAGCCTACAGTAGCAAACTAGCCTTCGGTGGGGGAGAGAGAGCACCTGCAATAATACAAGAATTCATAATTCATACAACAACACTTAACCAAGAAAGAGCATTTTTTATACACAGAATCTTTTTTCTTTAATACTTCAAATATTTTTACCTCTAAGCCCATAAGACCTTTTCATCAAGGGACCAAAAACAAAAACATAAGGAGTTTATACCACAAACTTGCAGGACATTCAAACTTCATCAGAGTTCTGCTCTAAAATTCTCTCTAACAGCCTGCATCCCATACAGGATGGAACCTCTACTGGGGATAGAGTTTGATTTTGTGAAATGATAGAAATGTGAAAGAACTTGAGATTAATCTGAGTGAAAGCTCAAAGCAAGGGATGGTTGCTTCCATGAGCATTATCAGAAGAAAGGATGCAAAGCAAGTTTAGCTTTAGTGAGATGCTGTAGGTTACTTTTTGTCAGCCACCGAGTTCATTCAATTTGTTCATTCCCTAATACCAAAGAAATGGTGACATCAGGACAAGGCAAATGCATTTTCAATCTGTCTTATTTTCTCAAGCCAGTAAGAAAATCAAGACTGAGTTTCCATTTTCTTATTGGAAATGTCTGCTGAAGGTATCTCTGAAGCTGCCGAGCGAGACTTAATTTCTTTCAAATGCAAATGATGAGATCTCGTTAACAACGCCAAAAGAAATCCATAAACTGGTGCATTATAAGAAGAGTTTTAGCTTTTATTTCTGGCTATGCCTGTAATTTACATCTGGAATCAATATTTTCAATGTTCATCTACCATTCAGAAGTGAACTTTAACTGGCAGTATCTTTCCAGAGTATCAATCAATTCTCAAATGGACCAGATAGAATAAACACACCACAGCTCAGGTGGAAAGGCGAGGTGCAAACTGTGATTTTAATTATTTGTTTATTCTTTCCTGGCTAATTTCTACAGTGATAATAATATTTCAAATAAATAAAAAGTGTACTAAAAAGGTCTAGAAGACCCTTGGCAATAAATTAAGCAGCCTCTGGGAAATACATTTTAAAGAAAATCTTTATACTTTGGAGAGTTTTTACTATAACACAAAAAAAAAAACGTTGCCTGAAAGAACATCAGTAATTTAAAATTTTAAAATGTAACAGAATGTCTTATTTGCAGTTGAGGAAAATGCTGCCAGTTACAATGACTATAAATTTTGAAGGAGTAGGAGAGAAATACCTACACAACCAAGTCCATGGTGCAGAGATCCGATCTACAGTAGAAAGACACATACAAGTTGATTAAACTTCAGAGAAACACAGAACTGTATCATAGCAAGTAAACACGGCACGCTCTGACTATGACTAAATGCCTATAAAGTAAAAACAAATAGAGCTATCAATAAAGACTCTGGCCTGTTTCCCTGATTTCCTTGCACACAGTTAAAAAGTCTCCCACCAGAAGAATCCTTCAAGCTAGGACTCCACCAAGGGCATTGTTTTCTTAATCCCATTTGATTTCCAAGGTCGGGATTAGTTTTAGTATTTGAATTGCCACATGTCTGGATAAAAAAAGAAACATGAAAAAATAAAACCATCTCCCACAGAAGACTATATATAGACCTAAATCCCCAATTACAGAAACAAAGTTTCATATTAAGTGCCTGAGTACTGACTTCAGAATATTTATTTCCCTTCTTCTCAAAAATAGGCACAAGCTTTTATAAAAATTTTGCTTTCTTTCTGCTGCTTCTCCAAAGAGATCTCCTCAGCACATTCTTTACTAGAAACAGATGGAAATGAGATTTTTGGTGGTCCCTCATTCTCTTCCCCCATCCTCTGACTAAGGCTTGTCTGAGAAGAGATTACAATTCAAAGCCCTTTAACAGTAACAGGGAGAATCTTGAGATCCACCTTCTTTTTCTCAAGAACAAATCCCCCAGCCCATCAGACCCTGCTGCAGGGAAGTTCCCTGGAGCTGATAAAAACCAGATACATGGCTTCAAAACCCTGCCAAGTCTATGGTTTTTTGGCTTTGTTCTGAGCTGTCTTTTATGACTGTTGACATGAAGGTTTGAATTTAGGAAGGCTGAGCATCCACTGGTACCTCTCCACATTAGTTACCTTTTCCATTTTCAGGCATGGAAAACACTGGTCTTAAAACCTCTGTGCTCCTTAATAGGAGGCAAAATGCTGTGGCCTTTCTTTTCTCTCTCCTTTTTCAACAGATGCTTGAGGATTCACTTATATAGCAAAATATTTCAGGACTTTTCCCACAACAGTCCTATCTTTGGATGCTCAAACCAGCACCAGAATCCCTGGGACCTGATTTCCAGATATATCCTGAGATAAAATGACCCCATGTCCCCTTACAAATGCCAGGTCATGGAGGCAGCTGAGCAGGTGACAAAAGATGCTGATGTGAACAGAATTTCTCTGTTACTCTTGTAACTTATGGAGCCGTAACTCACAGTGTGAATTATGAAATACAGTTCTCTACAATATCACATTAACAAAGCAATTTGAGTCTTTAGGAAATAAACAAGAGAACTGCCTAAAATGCAGGTATTTCAGTATTGTAAAGCTTCGCAACAAAGGATTTAAAGACTCCTATGATGATGTCACCCATGACTGCAAAACCAAAATTCAGCTGCATGGATGCTCCAGAATATAAGTGAACCTTACAGGAAGTTATTTTGACAATTTCTGCCCTTTGCCATTCATGGACCAGTCTGTACTGGGGGGCAGCACAGCTCTGCTGCATGTCAGTCACATTTAAGAAAAACACGTGATTTAAGCACTAATTTTGGTCCAGAAGCTTGCTGCCCATACGCCAAGACATTGATGGGAATCACCCAGGTTTGGGGATTTCTTGTTTCAAAACTCTTATCTAAAACTAAGACATAAAGAGGCTGATTTCCCGTATGATTATTCTCTTTCACATTTCCTGTTTGCAGGAAATGTGACCCTGCCAGTGCCCCGTGGCAGAGCAGAGGGCACTCACCGGTTTCTTGCCCACGATGAGCTTCTCCACCTTCTGCACCTGGGACACGTGGTCCTCGTTGGTCTTCAGCTCGCGCTTGCGGATGCGCTCGTAGATCCCGATCAGCATCTCCCGCGGGATGTCCTCACCATCGTCCACCCCTGCAGGGGCCAAGCTCTGTTAGCAGGGGCCTGACCCACAGGGGCACAGGGTAAAAACCTGGGCAGTCTCCCTGACCCACACTGGCACAGGATAAAAAAACCTGGGCAGTCTCTGTTCCAAGCTCTGTTAGCAGGGATCTGACCCACACTGGCACAGGGTAAAAACCTGGGCAGTCTGTTTCCCTGCCTTCCCAGCACTGCCTGCCTGCGGATGTTTGTGCTGGTTTTTCCCAGCTGCCAGCTAGCTCCTCCTGTGTGTCCTTGTGCTGCCTCAGCCAGGGAGAAGAAGTGGTGTGAACATGATTTAAGCACTGATTTTGGTCCAGAAGCTCGCTGCCCATACGCCAAGACATTGATGGGAATCACCCAGGTTTGGGGATTTTTTGTTTCAAAACTCTCATCTAAAACTAAGACATAAAAAGGCTGATTTCCTGTATGATTTTTCTATTTCACATTTCCTGTTTGGTAGTAAAGCTACAAACTAATGGGTTAAATTCCTTTTTAGACACTAAAACCTACATATGACATTTTCCTAGGAATACACCCCTGGGAGGAAGCAAAAGAACTATTTCATTTTGCCTCTGTCTCAATATTACTCAATGCTGTTCACGAAATAATTTCCTATGTGAGAACCTTATGAATGCAGTAAAATTAATTTAACCAATATTTCCTATAAGATTTCAAAAAGAACTAGTTTACTCTGGAAAAACAAATCAACAAAATAGCCCAGATCCAATATTATTGTTTAGCACTGTGTGATTATCATTGGCATGGCATTCTATCAAATGCCACCCTGTCTTGAATGCCTGATCCTGAATTTTTAATAGCAGTGGAAGGAGTCCAATTTCACTAAGTGACTTAAAGCTGGATTTTCTGGGGACAGGGAGATGCATGTATCTTTTTTAAACAGGTTTTAAAGCAGTAAGCTCTTATCTCCCATTCAGAGGCAAAGATAGAATATTTTGTCACCAAGTGCAACAACTCCTCCCACAAAAAATACAGTGATAAAATACAATTTCTTTGCAGACAGAAGCAAGCAAAACCACCTCAGTTCTGTGCCACATGGCCAAGCCTTCCACAGCCCAGCGTTTGTGATTTACAGCTGCAGCAAGGTAGCCTGTTACAGAAATGCCTGCAAAACGAGAATTGCTGGCATGCATGCTGGAGCTCAGAGAGAATGTGCTGTGTCTAATTCCACAAATGTAACTGCAGCATTATGCCAGGAGATGCATATCAGGCCTTTGGAGTATTTGTGGATTTTACAATAAAATCTCAGCACTAACTTAAACTTTGCTAAGCTGAAACATCTGCTAAGCACAGGTTGTTCATTGCTGCCTTATATCAATCTCAGGGAATAAAAATCACCAACCAGGACTTTCATTTTCAAGACCCGAAATTCCAGAACACCACAAGTATTTTGGTTTTACTGGTTCTAAAATGAAAGGTCCTGACAATACATCCATCCACTCAAGAAAAACAAGATAAAAATGACATAATATGACACAATTAATTCTGGTTTCGGTGTTACAGAAATGACTGAAGTCAGCCCAAATGGCAGCCAGGTGACAGGGGCATGAAGTTGTTCCCAGAAGACACAGAGTGCCCCTGCAAGGACAGCAACTTTCAGGAGCTTTGCCCTGAGGGTCTCTTACCCCTGAGGTTCTTGATGAAGTCCTCCAGCTTCATCTTGCGCTCGGGTTTGACGTTGGGGCTGTACATGTCGGTGTTGAGCAGGATGATGGCGAAGGCCAGGATGAAGATGGTGTCGGGGTTGCGGAACTGCCGCACCACGCCCGGGTTGCAGATGCAGTAACGCTGGCTGGGAACACCAGGGGAGGCTGTCAGGGCTGGCAGGTGCTGCTCACATTCACCAAATAACCCACCTGCTTCGTTCCAGAGCCTCAGCAAGCTACTGTTCCCTTTCCAGACACAGCTTTAGCTTTCCATCCACGTTTTCAAAAGGCAATCCTTGAACGTGCAAGGAGTTTGCTTCTACTTCCACTGTAACTTCACTTACTGCAATAACTTCTATATCCCATTTTTTTTAGTGATTAATACCCCAACACCAGGTAAGAACACAGCATTGATTTTGGCTTACTGCCATGTGGTGATTTCCACCTTATCCTGCCTTGGATACACCTATGTCAGTCCTGATAAGTGACTCCTCTTTCTCCCACTGTTGTTGAAGTGTTTAATGAAAAGTTAGAAGTATACATACCCTAAAAAGTGCTTAGGCTTATAATTCCACTCATATAAACTACTAAATCCAAATATATTCTTAGAGATGTTCAGAAATCCTTCAGTATCTTTTCAACTGAGGCCAGAAAGAACTTCTGAGAAAGTTCTATTAATACAAATGCCACATGTGAGCAACGCCAGCAAATGAAACTTCCTATTCCATACTTAGCAACCCGCCCCCAAACAAGACATATTTGAAAGTGTTTGTAGCTCATGAGGACGCTGAAAATAATCAGGAAAGTAACTTGGATATTCCCAAGTTCCCCAGTTCTGCAGTCTGACTGCAAAGCAGCAGGTTTGTGAGAGATTTATTTCACATCCTACCTAAAAGCTTCAATGAGCCGCTCCACTTTCTGGGCTTCTCCTTGGACACGGATGTGGGCCTGAAATTTCCTGAGTGCTTCATCCAGCTCCATTGTGGAGAAGTCCATCTCATCCACCACACAGCTAGGACAAAAACAGATTCACATCATGTCTCTTCATTTCTAACAGCACAGTACCAAAGGGAAGATTTTGAAACAGAAAACTTTTCGATTTTCCATCTGACAGAGATTCATGGAATTGTTTTTTAAACTTTCAGCAGCAATTGCAATAATTGCAGGTAAGCTGTGAAGGAAGGTTGAAAATAACAGATCAATGAGAATGTGCACTTGTGAGCAGACCCTTGTGTTTTTTAACAGAAGAGCTGCTGGAATGACAAATACCTGACCATTTTAAGTGATGTACCACTGCCACAAGTAATTATTAGTTCTGTGCTTCCAATGCCTCCAACAATAATAAATAGTTTATACTGCTCAAAATATCATATCTCAGACAGCCTGGAGCAGGCACAATAATCTGTACCAAATGGCTCTGTGTCTAGGAACGTTCTTAAATGCAGAGAAAAAAATAACCTTGTTTGGATACTCTCTTATTATTACTGTAATTCTCATCTCCCCATCATTTGCCATGACTTTCAGTTAACATTTATGGAGAAATAATTACTTTCCTGCTCTGAAAATACAGTGCTGACAAAAAAGAAAAGGGAACCATTTTAATATAATCAGCAACATGAACTATGTCATTCTAATACTTTGTTTAAAGACTACTTTAAAATCAGAGGCTTATAAATTTCCTTTAAGCTCAGCTTTTAGTTTAGAAATGACCAGACATGAATCATTGCAAGTAACAGCACTATAATGCAGAAACCACAGAAAGCACTATCCACTTTTAAAAGCTTTTTCTTAAATGTATAGATATACAATGACAAATCACAGTAGCTCATATTTTTTTTCCAGTAATGCTGTAGCTAATGTAGATTAACAGCAAGTAATTTATTCCCCTTGCGTTTAATATTATTCCTTTTATGCAAAAGCATAATGAAACAACGAGCCTGGCATTTCTCACACCCTTTCCAATCCTCACCTAAACTTTATTATCAGTTCTGCAATCATGCTCACAGGCTTCCCTTTATTGCAAGTTACACTTTCAAAAGCCCTTTTCCCATTCCAAGGTGTAAAGCACATGTGCAGAGTCAAAATGAAGCAATTAGCACAATTAAGGACCCCCAGGAACAACAAGAGGATGGGGAGGGGAATTAAACAGCGTTTCTATGAACCATGGAGACAGCAGATTTAGCACCAGGGGCAGTGCTCACCTCTTCCCCACACCATACTCACTCTAACACATCCCTGTTGAACTGCTTCTGCCGATTTCCCAGGAATTCTCCGATCATCTGCCTGCTGAGCCCTTTCCTCTGCAGCAGGAAGTGGGCAACCCCGACCGGAGTGTCCGGGACAAATCCCCGCTCAATGAGGTACTGGACTCCTTTTTCAGGTTTTCTGAGGAGAAATGACAATGCAAAAGTATGAACTTCCTTCCATTCCACCTGATCACATCTGATTAAAATTCCACAACGGTTCTGCCAATTCTGGTCAATATATTCAATCACTTTTAACCAATGTCCCAGCAGGATGGGCTGGTGTAGCTTCAGGAATGTGTAGTTGAATACACTGCTCACTGCTGACAGCTTTGAGACACATCTTTGCCTGTTTTTCCTTATTCCCTGCTCCAGAACCCTCTCAGGGAGAAGCTCTGGATGCAAACAGCCTCCCTTGCCAGTGAAACAAAGCCCAACACCAGCTCCTAAAAGCTCCCGTTGCTGGGAGAGAGGTACCTTCCAGAAAGTGAACTGAAAAGCTGCTGCTGAAAAACAAGAAACAAAGAGCTCCCCTGACATCCCCCCTGCCTGCTAGCAAAAGTTAAACTTAATGAGTAAAAACACCTGAAATGGTGTCACTTGCAAGCTGAGAGCACAATAAATAAGGGGGAAAACTACAGTCAGTCAAGCAAAAAGAAGCAATTAAAAATGATGTAGCTCCCATTCAATTGAGATTTTCAGTTCCTTCCTGTAACACACCCACTGCCCCAGATTTCCCTCCCTCAGACAAGCACCTTCCCAGTTTCTGCAGTGTTTTACATCTCTTTATACAGCTCCACGATGAGCTGTAACCACTTTCACTTCCCAAAACAAAGCAAACCAAAGCCACTAATTTTAACTTATTACGAAGTGTGTGCTGGGGAGGAGGGCTGGGACAGAGCTGGCAATACAATATATTGCTTACAAAGACAGATGCTGCTTTATTCTCAAGTGCTGCAAAATCCCCCTTACAGCACACTGTGCACTGCATCATCCAGCAGTGCAACACAGCAGAAAACCATCATTCCTTTCAAAAATATTCAAGGGGAATCTTTACAGGACCAGTAATTCCATCATCAGCTTTGTTTTGTAAGGAATTATGCCATCATGTACACCTGTGAGAGTGGGTGGTTTGCAGCTTGCTGGATGACCTAAAAGATATTTCCTTTAAGGCAAGCAAAATCAATCTGAGAGGACAAGGTGACCGTGCTATTTTTGTACAAGGTTGATCACACAACCATAACCCTTCCTCAGGGTTTTAATTGCAAATAACATTGCTAAATACACCATCATTCAGTTCTCCTACTCTTTTATATTCCATTATTATACACTTAATACCCTATTAAGAATTAGACAGATCAGAGAAATATATATAATTTAATCAAAAGGCAGTTCTCAAAGCTCAATTTCTTGCATCAGGCTTTGTGGCTCTTTTCATCTGAAATAAGATTACACACACGGTCATCTTCTAAAGTTAATCTCCTTCATACTAAAAAGTCCCTTTTCTGTAAGTAATGCAATTGCTATGTTCATATGCTTTTAAACTGTATTTCAGAATCCTTAATATTTCTAAATTTAAATTCACAGCATCCAACAAAAACAGGAATAGTTGTCTCCATCCCCCTTGTTAGTGAGCTACGTTTGTCCAGTAAATTCAGAGTGATACAAACCCAGGTGATCTCCTCTCCAGTGACTGTCAAAGCAGAAAACACTCAAAACCCATACCTTAATCCAAAGTTCACCTTTACTTGACATGCAGAAAATGCTGGATCATTACTTACTGTACTAAAAACTGACTTGAGTTCCTACCACCTGCATAAGCCTGAACATTTAAAATCATCACAAAGATGAAATAATTTATTTTTCATGAACCCCTCTCTGATTGTATAATTTTGCATAAGTCAGGGTTTGCTTTTTCACCTAAGAAGCTTTGTCTCTGGTTGGGTAATACGAAGTCACTCAAATACCCTTGAAACCAGGCTGGGTGAGTGTCCAAAAGAGAGTTAAAAGTCCATTTACAAAACACTGGAAGCCAAGAGCTCTTTTTCCATCAATACTCCCCTCATGCTCAAGTGAAATATCAGGGAGTTTTGCTGTCTGGGATTATTGAAAAGTAGTCCAGTTTGTTACAAAAGCTGTAACCTGGCAGAAAGAATATGAAAAAACACCTGAACCCCCAAGTGTAAGAATGAAGGCTGCCCCTTCCCTGTTTGATCAATCACCTGGTAAGTAAGGGAGGTTCAGGAGTTTATTGTGTTTTAAGCTCCCTCCCACCAGGTGGGACATTATCTTATTCACCAGGAAAAGTACTTACCAGAAAATGATGACTCTTCCAGAGCATTCTGAAGTGCTGCATTTCCAAGGAAATTTTACTTCAAAGCTGTAGTTAACAATAGGTTCAGAGAAAAATGTACTCAAGGGGGCCTTCCTTTTCTGCCTTTAACATAAGCAGCATTTTGTCTCTTTTCAAAGTCAGAGTAACTCAAGAACTAAATAGGATAATGGAAATTTAAGTCATCTCCAACACCAGAAATTTCAAATACCACCAAGGCTGAAGGAGTAGCTCCCTAAATGCACCAAGAGGATGTAAAGGTTGTGGTGCTGACCTCCTGCACACCACCAGAGACTCATTTGCTCCTTCCCGAGGTGTTTTTTCACACCAAGTACCTGCCAGGCTTTGGGGAGGGCAGGTTTGAACAATACAAGCAGCCAGGGATTCTCTGCTGGCAAACCCAGCTGTTTTAAAGTGAACAAACCTTCCTTTTCACCAAACCCTGACTTTTTCTAAGTGCCTGACTGTATTCAGAAGGGACTGGGACACGCAAGGGTCGGGATTGAACGTGGGACAGGACACCTGGATGGATTATCCTCATTTCTGTCTGCTCACAGTTGGGCACAGACCATTTTGTACTTACAACTAAGAGTCTTTTGTGATTAGGAAAATTCCCACTGATGGCTTGTTAATTACACAGACCAATAACAGACAAGATAAAAATCTATAAATAGCAATAGAGGAAGCAGCAGAAGCGGAGAAGTTATTTTCAGATTTGAATACATTAACTAATATCAAAATAAACCTCTAACGTTAGCACCTTGCATAGTTGATGATGTACTTATTTAGAGAACTTTTGATATTTACAAGTTTGCTTCCAAAATAAGTTTTAAAACGTCTTGTCTCAAAAAAACCCAACAAAACAACCTAAAATGAAACAACCAAACAAAAAAAAAAAATAAAAAAAAAAATCAAAAGGATCTACTGAAAGGAGAAGAAAAAATCAACACCAAAAGATGTGCAAAATTATTTCCATCAGATTCTCAGAGGTTGATTAAAGGACTAAGGCTCTTACCAGAAACTGATTATTAATAAGACATTTAGAGTGGTTTAAAGTGACTTCTAAGGGAGGAAAAAACTGATGGAGGGATAAATGCAAACTTCAAAATAACAGATCAAGCCAGCATATTTCAATAAGCTCATTTCTTAGAGAGTACTGGCCATATCCAGAAGTGCTCAAGGCCTGCCAGAGTTTGAGAAGGCAGGAAAGCAAGGCAAAGACAGCTTCTCCTTCGAAGAGGGGAAGAGTAAAAGCTGATTGACTTCCTAAACATATCCAAACTGTTATGAAAAGTGAATTTGGTAGAGGAAAAGCTTTAGTTGGATTCTGGATGGTAAGAGTGATCAGGCTTAGCATGCCCTGTTATCTCCTGGTTTCCTGGTGCAGGACAAACCCAGTGCTGAGCTGGGTGAGCACTCCATGGCACCGCCAGCATTGGCAGCAGGCCCTTCTCCCATTCCTGTAGCTGGGTTGGGACTTCCTGACAAACTGAACTAGGGCAAAAAGGTGTTTTGTGTGGTTTGGGTTTCTTTTTTGTTTCTTTGTTGTTGTTGTTTTATGTTTTGGTTTTTCGGTGGGTTTTTTTGGCCATGTGGTTTGGTTTGGCTTGGTTTTCATTATTATTTTTTTTAATCCAGTCAAGCTCTCCCCATAGCTGCACCATCATTTGTAGTATCCCAGCCATGGTGTGGATGAAGTGCCTGTGTCCACAGCAGCCAAGAGGAGAACAAATAACACGCACTGCCTCAGAAAGAAACCTGCCACAAAACCACAGCACAAAGGTGAACAAAGCCTTGCCCATCTCTGACTTGCTAAACATGTAAAGCTTACAAACACCCCAAACCACATGAAATCTTTGTATTTCCTTTTACAGCTCAGACATTAAGAGAGCTATAAAATGAGAGCATTAATTAACAAACGAGCACAGGAGATTTCCAATACCCAGCAGTGGCAGAAGTATCATCTGAATTGAAGTAGGGATTTATAAACAGTATGAATAACCACAAACACATTGGTCTAACAGCTGACTGAGGCAAGGGGGCAAAGCCAGCCTGACTGAGACTCAGAAGCTGGGTGAAACTTCTAGAACTCCAGGATTTCTGAAGGCACACCTATGTTTGTTGGTTCCTTGTCTCTGCTACAAGGAAACTGAGACAATTTGAGAAGGAGCAAACCAGAAGTACAAACATTTCTTAGAGGCTGTTAGAAACTCACTAAAAACAGGAACACTTCACAAACATACAGCTGCCAAAGAAATCTTTTCATGTGAGGGGTGGAGAGTTTAATGCAGCTATGATGCCAGCCCTCTGAAAAAGAAAATAAATAATAATCTCACTTCCCCCTTTGATACCAGCGATCTCATTTTGAAAATATTTGCAGTTGTCACAAAAATAAGCATTACTTCAACATTAAAAACCAGGGATGGCTTTTTTAAAGCAAGAACCTAAGACTTTTCTTAGAGTCATTTAAGAAGTTAAATATTTTTAAATAACCAAGCTGGCAATAACAAGCTAGTTGAACATTCTCCTTAGCCTGGCACACAGCTCAGTTTTGTTTCTGTGGTTGTATTTCTTGCTTTGCTTTTGCTGAAGAGCCCACTGCTGCTGCAGTGAAGCCAAGAGAATCCCTTGGTCTATTTTGAACCTTCTGGCTAAGAAGGAAAAAACCAATATCCTTAAAATACTACCAAAACTAGTGCCAAAAGAAGTTGTCAGAGTTCACTCCACAGTGAGGCCAAAGGGGATTGAGAGGAGGAAAATGAGAGAAACTGAGTGGGAAGCCTGAGCTGTGCTTTTCTCAATTGCACAACTGTTTAATGAAGAGAAAGAAAAACTGGCTGTAAATTGCATCTTCTGGTAATTACAAGAAAAAATCCCTGGGTCAGGAAAAGAAGCCAAGAAAGAGCACATTTCTCCCCTCTGCATCTCATGGAAATGGGGAGATATTTATTCCCACAATTTGGGCAGGAGCACTCCAGTTTGCCCCCAATGAGGATAATTTCTCCCACATTAGGATATTAATTCTCTAAAGTTCATTCAAGACCTCCCACTGCAGATGGGAAGGACAGGGCACACTTGCAATCACACCGAATTACCTGGAGTAACCCCTCCTCATGAGAAGTTGATTTCTACTCATGCCACTAAGGAAAGAATTCACTAGGAAGTGATCTCAGTGCCCAGTTCTGTTTGGTGGGGGAGCAAAATAAAGAGAGGAAACTCTGTAGATGTGTATTTTCATTAAATTGGGCAACTGACCTACGTGGTTCTACCATTACTTTCTGCCTGACCAACCAGTTTCTTTATGGCATCATTTCCTAACAAGGTGCTAGGAAATTATACATTGAACATTATTACTGCTACTGGATGTTTAGGTTGGTCTGAAAAGCACTGCCTGAATCAGAGCTGATTATAAAAGGCTAGAAAGTGTATAAAAGGGTAAAAAGTGTGTAAAAGGGTAAAAAGTGTATCAAAGGCACCTAAAGGCCCCTGAACAGAAAGTCTGGCTTATTCTAATAGAGGAGAGAAAATAGAGTTTAAAGCTTTTCTGAAAAAGGATTTTCCTGTATAAGAAGCATCATTCCTGAGGAACAGAGCAGGCAGCACAGTGCAGAGGCACACGAGGCACACCCCAAGCACTCGCAATGCAGCAGCTGGACATGTCCTCGCTAGTGGAAACAGCCCTGAGTCATCCTGCCAGAGCATTTCCTACCTCCTCATTATTCCCTCTCTTGGCAGTGGGCAGCCTGCTTTTTCGTCCCCCCCCCCC
>VYZR01088023.1:3817-19175 GCA_013400675.1 Oxylabes madagascariensis
AAGATGTTATATATATATGTATATGTATATATATGTGTATATATATATATATGGTCTGTGTTTGCATGAGACTGTGCAGTGAGAGAAACAGTAGCTAATGCATGCTCAAGTCAATGGCAGCTTATTTTTATAGCTGTTGCCAGAGGTGTTTAGGTGTGTGTGGATGGTAAAGGAAAATACATATTGTGACTGGAAATGGCCATATACTGCACCACTGTTATCAAGGCGTCCAAAAGCCTCTCTGATTTCTCTTACAAAGCTCCATCTTTTTGCCTGTTCATTGTCTAAGTGTTACTTATTCTTTTTTTTTTTTTTTTTTTTTTTANTCTATCCAATTTATAATGACACTTTTTTTTTTTTTTTTTTTTTTCTTTTTAATTCGTTGCTTTCAGTTAGAAAGTGAAGCAAATTAACAGGTATTTGCACAATAGGTAGAACAAAGCATCTGCACAGCTCTATGGAAACCCCTCAACAAAATTACTGAAACTTCCTAGCATTGCACTAACATAAGTATGCCATCCAACAGACATAACTGACAGCTCTATAATTTTACTTTCCAACATAATGTTCTGGGAACCTCGTAAAAATTCAAAATGAATTCTTGATAACAAATCCACAATGCTATATGTAGTTACATTCTCCTCAATTGCCAGTGAGAATTTCCTTTCAAGGCCAATTTAAAAGTAGATGAAAAGAGGGTCAAATATCATTTAATCTTGATAAATGTCACCAAAAAAATAGGAAAATTGTCATTATAAATTGGATAGATACATTTCACTCTATACTTTGAAATTCTTACGTGTTGTCTCGAGATCAGTGATATGCAAGTCACTGGAAAATGTGTTGGGGAGTGATTCTTACACCTATAGAAGTGTATGAAAACCCATTAATATTTCATAATAGTGGCATAAGGGGGGAATAATTGACTGTATCTTGTCATATGGGAATACCTATAATCTAACCAGAAATCAAACATAATCATATTAATCTATATGGGATGTTTATAAACTGTCACAAATTAAGTCATAGGAGAATAATACTACTTCATAAATCAGTAATGAGATCAGTTAAATAAAGTGCTGAGATTTTTGTAGGGGCACATGGAGTGTCTTTCTTTGCTTGCACCCTCTTCTTTTTTTTATCCCCCTTTTAGGATTTTTCTTCTACTGGTTGAATGTTTAGAAGGAGGAATATATAAAATGTAGAATTTATGAGAGCTTCTGACATTTATGGTGCTTTTGATTAACACTTTTATTAGTCTTGTCTGAAAAATAATTCATTATTTCAGCTTTTCTTTGTAGTTCTCTAAAAAGCTGCCATGATCATCAAATAGATCAGGGCATGCAATAAAAGCCATACTGCCAGTAGTAGAACATACTGTCATATAACCATTAAGACTGCTCTAAGAGCCAAAATGTTGGAACTAAAAGTATTTTTAATGACTTGAAATTGCTTGAAGTGCTTTCTCAGAGCTGAAGGGTGCTGATTTATTTATCTAGTGTACTTACCTAAATTAATTTGGATAGAACTACTTTGGTTTTAATCCTCTTACAAGTGAAATTTATGGTAGTATTTTTCGATAGCATATTATATTACATAATGTCTGAAGGAAAGAGTTAAATAGTACTGGGCTGAGCATTGTCATTAAATAAGAAAATGTGAACAAACTGTCCAAAAAAGCATTAAGCAGTGCATCTTACCTGGATTACAGTAATAATTTTCAGAAGTGACCTTGCAGGAAATGCAAATGTCAGTGCTATCTCCTCTCAATCTACTTTTAATTAGTGTTTTAGCACAGTGAGCCAGTAACTCAAGTACATAAGCAGCTGTTCCAAGTAATTGTGTATCATATCCAGGTGAATTAATTTATTGTTACAACTTCCTTTTTCTTTAGCACAAGTGTGAGAGGAAGATTTTATGATTTCAGGAAGAGGTCTTTTCATTTCTTCTCTTTCTGTTCTAGCATGTCCCAGGCCAATGAAACCTTCCAGTCCTTGTGTCACTCACAACTGTGCCAAATTTATTTCCCTGCTTAAATGTGTCAGCATTATGCAATCTCTGCCAGAACAGCAGGACCTGCAAACCTGGTTCTAACTGCAGAAAACTGAGCAATGCCACAGAGCTCTGGAGGCATGTGGTGCTTTTCCCTGGCTGTGAGCAAGTAATGAGAGGAGTTACTTTGGCCTCCTGGTTTTCTTCATTGGTAAAGTTGAGGGGTTTTTTAGATCAAGAAGGATAAAGAGCTGATATATTAAAAAGCCTATCCCTCGTAGGGAAGTAGTGGTCGTTTTTCCTGCAGCAGACCTAGTCTTCCAGAGAAAACTGAGACATGGTGCTTAAGAGGTTGGAGATATATATCCTGCTTACATAAAATTTAACTCGCCAGCCTGTTAATCACATACTCTGTAGGAAAAGAAAGATTTCCCAGAAAAGCCATATATTTTATTAAACTAACTAATGCATTTCTGAAATAAAAAACCAGGCCAGCTTTCAAGGAAACAAGACCCCTCAAAGTCTGAAAAAATAGGTTACAGTCTTCCAGTTAAACACAGGTCATAAACAAGTTTGATTAGTATAACATAAATGGTTAGTTTTGGTGAAAGTAGCTCCTATGAGCAAAAATGCAGACTAGGTAAGGAATGAGCAATTTGATGTTCTTGGCTGGTTAGCAGCACCAATATTTTCAGTCCTCTGCATCAGGCTCTATCATTTACACCTTTTACCTGTGCACTTTCACTGGTGCCCCCCAACTGCTTGAGCAATATCTCTGTGAAATGAATTGAGGAAGTATTGTACTCTAAAAAATGCCTCAATTTGCTGTTCTCTTTTTTTTTTTTTTTTTTCTGGGTTATTTTTAAGGTAGATCATTGCAGCAGTGCAGCTTTCAGGGTGAATGGCTGTGCTGGGAAATCTAGCAGGGCAATGTGCTGTGATGCAGAGATGACAAAGGAAGCGCCAATCCCCAGCCCAAGAGCTGAGCAGTCAGTGCACAGGGAATTTTAAAGGAGATGCTGTGCTCTAAAGCTGATATCTTAACGCCACCTTTTCTTCCACATGAAATAATTTAAAGTGATTTTTACACTAAAGTACCACCAGCAGAAATGGGGTGCCATAGCACATGCTGCAGAGGGGGATATATCCTTTAGCCCCCAAACTAGAATTCAACACTGTCATTAAAATAGATTTTCCAAAGTATCCAAAGGCCCTTAGGGTCTGAATATGTTTGGCAGGGAAGAAGGGAACTGGAGCTCAGGTGCAATAGAACAAAAGTGTCTATTAGAAAAAACTGAATTAATTTGAGTTAATGGCCTTTCTTCCATACTATTTGAAGTATTCAGTGTATGTACTGCTCAGTATAAGAGCTTTTTCATTGAAGACAATAAGCTAAAAGGCACTATAAATTATGAGAAGATTTACTGATACACAACATGATTGTTTGTATCCACTTGAGGGGAAGAACAGAAAAGGGAGGTAACTGTTCTAATAATACATGGAAAACAACAGCAAATCTGGAAAGCAGTCCTTCAGCACTCAACCCTTTTCATAGTCACTCATATTATGTGTAGGCAAGTTGATGGAATAGATTTTAAACCTCTGCAAGAAAACTTGTTCATAATACAATTCTATTTGTTGCTTTGGGTTTCTTAGAGGTTGTTGGCCTTTGTAGGTTTTGTGGTTAGTTTCGATTTAAGGTAGTAGTTAACAACACTTGGATGCTGGCTGGCCCTAACCTTTGTTCTTTATTGTTAGGAGTGATCTTTAATTCCCCCTTTTTCTTTTCTTGTTGCTATGAACTCTGCTCTGGTGTGATTTGTGCAGTGTGGTGTGTGTGGCTGCCTGGAAGGGTGGCAGCCACCTGGGCTGTGCTTCCACAGGAGCTCAGCACAGACCCTTTGTGATTGCAGAATTGGCAGATGGAGGTGCCAATAGCCAGAGACAGGGCTGGGGACGGGCTCCTGCTTCCTTGGGACGAAAAGCCCCCAAGCCCCTGCAGCTGAAGAAGAGGAGCACAAGCTGGCAGCTCTTTCTGAGCAGGAGAAATGCTCCAAAGCCAGTGCTGCTTCGGTGGCAAGTGCAGGAGCTTTGCCTCGCACCTGCCTCGAAGTCCCTTGCCAGTAGTTTTGCTCCTGTGAGGAACTGAGGGGCAAAATACTCCTGTGAGGAAATGAGGAATGCTTTCCCTGCAGCACCTCAGCTTTGCCCTTCCCAAGGTGTAAGGTGTGACCCCGAGGGCACGGCTCAGCCTCTGAAGGCACAGCACAGCAAGCATCACTTGCTGTGAAACTTTGAACAAACGCGGCAAACTCCTCTGTGACACAAGTATCTTGTTGGGAGTATAAAAGCAGATATGAGAGCAAAACAACCTAAACATTTAGTGTTTAATCAAAGGTGAATGCTAGTCCATCTATAATAAACAATAGGTGAATGCTAGTCCATCTATAATAAACAATTTAATTTAATCTATCATAAAATCCTATCTTTTATGGCATTTCTCTTTCCTTGGCATTGCTTTTCCGTTAGAGGCTCCCATCCATTAATTTGCCTAAGGGAAGAGGGGACGCAATTCCTTCACAGGATACAAACTGATATGTTGGCAAGTATTCTCTGTAATGTACATATTCTCAGATGAAATTCGTCAATATTTCTTACTTCCTCTTGCATTTATAACACCAGTTGTTCCCAACGTTTAAAGTTGCCATAAGCTTTTTATATATTTAATTCCATTCAGAATTTTAAAAATATTTGACATAGCTGTTGAACCCATTATTGTCCTCATTTCCAAAAAAAACACTTTAATAATAGCCTGTTCACTTTTAAGAAAAGGTTCACTTTAAAGGAATAGGCTTGTTATAACCTAGGTTTATGTGCATTTTTCACAGCATGCTACCTACTGACTTAACATTCAATACCAACTGCAACTATAATTATCCTGTAAGATCTTCAGATATCAGGAACACTTAAAGTTTCTCAAACTCGTGAATTTTAAGCTTCACTGACTACTGTACATTGGCAACAAAATCAGTAGTGCACTTTCTTGTCGACAAAATCAGTAGTGCACTTCGTTGTTTCATTAATTGCAGGGAAATCATGTGCTTATAGGAGTAAAGGAGAATTACCCAGCTAGTGGCTCTTTTACAATGGTAACATAACTTTGGTTTGTTTTGAAGGAGTTCACTCCTTCAAAAGAAATGGTCAAGAGCTGTTTGGGTTTTTTTTTACTCTGAGATTTTGTGAAAATTTTGTTAAAGGAAAGATACATCTTAATGCATAAATTTTGTAGAATGATTGACGAAGTTGAAACTTCATTTCAAAAAGCACTAGGGTTTGTTTAACTCTGTATTTTTAGTATCCAGAGTTACTGAACCAGACTTTACTTAATTAATAACTATAGGATGTGAGGCAGTTCCAGTGCTGCTTTTTCTATTAACTTGCAATTTCCTCTAGGAAATGAATAAACTGGGGGTAGTGGGGGAGGGGGGAGGCATGGCTGCTGAGAATAAATGTGGCACCACCGTACATCGCCAAATTCATTTGAATGAGTTAAAAAACATGGGTTATAAATTGAGTAAGTTCAACTCTGTAGCTCAAGGAACACGTTTTGTAGGAAGAACAAAAGCAGAATTTCCAAGATGAATGAGGACTGAGATTAGAAAAGCCAAGAGATCATTTGTAAATGCTCATTGAAAGAGTACTCCCATATTAAAATTCACTTTACCAAGTGCTTATCACTATCAAAGCCACATGTACATACAATATTGAGACATGTTTCAAATACAATTCACTTTTTTTCAATGTAAACCCTATTATTTTCATTGAATTTGTATTTTGCCACTGAAAGCAGCATCTGGAATGCTCCAGCTGATAACAATTTTGTAAGGCTTGGGCTAGACAAGAGTTACCTTTGTTTGGAACTGAAAATCTACCAGGGAAGTGTAAAACTGCTGAGGCCTGTGGCTATTTCCTGAAAGTTGTGTTAGATCTGGAGGGACTGAACCTTTCCAAACATTTTCCACATGGCTGAAGAAGGACAATACTCATACTTGGTGCTATTTAATGAATGACTTAGTCATAGTTTTACCCACTAAATTCAGAATACTGATGTTTTTATTCTGTGTTATAAATGCTCTAATTTCAGGAGGCTATAACTTATTTATAGGGAGGTTTTGTAGTTAAGTTGTTCAATTGATTGTAGGCACTCTTAATTGAAATATCTTGTTTTCAATTGTTATCCATTAAGAATGTCACTGAAGCAGCAATGTCATGTATTTTAACACCCCAAACACTGTAAAATTTTCTGGTTTTTTCCAATTAAATATTTCAGGGCATGCATTTCTTTGTAATGTTGGTAATTTTCAGCATATTTGAATAGAAAAGAACCATACTTCTGTCGTATATAAACACCTATTGAATGTGTACACTGAGTTTTCCACAAGTACTTTTTATTGTCTATGTTTATGGTGCACATTTCAGTAAATATGATTGTTGAAACCAAAGGAATTAGGCAGCTATCAGAAATAAGACTTATGTCTATACTAATCTCACATTTGCTGCAGTAGTTAATTGAATGCTAGTGCAGTTCTCTTCTGAAAACCCCCACCAACAAAATAAGAGTTTTTATTACCTACATGTAAACACAGGGCAGTAAGAATCTCCTGTGGTATAAACCACAGTGTGAGTCTCAGTGTAGTTTCTCATTTAACTTCTGCTCTTTGAGGCACCATCCCTGCTCCCCATTTTTTGTTATTAGACCCTTATGGTCAGTGCCTGTGTTTATAACATCAGTATGTGGATACCACTTTAACACATTTATCTTTTGTTTAATTTAAGCTGTGTATAAGTATCTAGTCATGTACCTGAAATTATTCCTTGTTCTTGATTAACATGTGCTCGTGAGTTCATCTGAGTGTGTCTTGTTATTAAGCTTCTTTGTTAAACTCACCTTTTAATTTCCTGAGTTAATTAAAGATTTCTGTTATTTTTACAATCTCCCTGGTTGTGTGATGGCAAGTGTAGTATGTTTTACTCATTCGGTTTCTTGTAATTTATCATGCTGTCAACGGAACTGTTGAACTTTTACTTTCTGTTTAGGTATTAGTAATGAGTGACTGAAACAAATAATGGCATAATAGCTAATATGTATTTGTAAATGATATTAAAGTGCTATCTTTATTTCAAGCTGAGCGTAGACATTGAAAGAAAAGTGACATTCCATCATTTTGGTCTTTGTCAAGAATACAGTATAATAGTGTTGGTTTAAATTTATTTTCCTTAGTTCCAAAGAGCTAACTTCATTTTTTTTACATCTGTTCTTCTTTTAATAGGTAATTACATATATTTTCTTTTACATCCAATTTCTGCGTTCTGCTTTTATTATGGTCTAGTTGAAGAGCATCCCTTACTCCCAGATTTTTGGGCTGTGTGATGCTGCTTCTTAAAATTTTTGGATATTTGGATTTTTTAGAGAAATCGTTGTAACCAAATATAGACAAAAACCATATAATCTTTTAGCCTTCATTCTTAAAAATTAAAAAAAAAAGTCATATAAAAATCTTTCCCAAATCATTATGTGCTGCAGAGATGTTGATGGTGAAGGCATTGGGTGCTTGTGTGCACTGGAAGTTATAAAACCTTGGTACCAAAATCCAAGGAACTAGAAATACATGCTATGTAAAATCCCTCTTATTTGTCAAATGCGACACAGACAGGACAAATGGTGAATTTTTGATGAAAATTATAATTGAAATTATAAAATCTGAGAATTTTACAGTTTTCTATTTTTCAGCCTAATCCTGTTCCATGTGCTCTGGGATGACCCTGCTTGAGCAGGACCGCACTGTGGTCCCTTCCAACTTGCCCCGTTCTGTGATGATGCAGTTGAATTGACAGAAAATGGAAACTTCTCTAAGAGGAAAAATTTCAGATTTCTAATTACTTCTTATTCTTAAATGTATAATGCATTTAGAGTGGGTAGTTTTGTGATGTCAGTTAGTTCTATGCTTTCCTCAGCAGGTCTTGCATAAGCTGTGACATTCAGGAATAATGTGGCCTTCCTAAAGTGATATTCATTGAATGTTTTCATCTTTTCTATGTGTGTGAGCAAGAGCTTGGGAGGACTTGCATTACTCACAAATGAGCAATATATGAGTTATAGATCACACCAAACAATCATCAATAAAAGCTCTGTAGATCACGTTGCCATACATTATGCATATGGTACATGTTTCACAGCAGAAAAAAATGGAAATTAGAGGCTGTGATATGGGTTTACTTCTCGTATTCATAGATTATAAAGCTAATTCCTTCATTTGTATCAGCCTAAATATAAAGACCCAAAGCAGGTGTTGTGTATCCTAGTGGAATGCTGTGAAACTCCCAATTTAGGTTATCCAACCTTTTCATTTCCAGCTCCAAGGTCATTAGGTAGGAGGCCCAAAAAGGCCCAGAAGTGCTCACTGGTGCTAAGTGAAATATCAAGTGTATATACCATGAGCTTTTAGATAAGTTCCAGATTTTTAAACCTGAGAAGTGCCTTGACATTTAGAGCTGGGAAAAACTGTTACAAAACATATTTAGATATTTCTAAAATCAGTCGATGTGTCCCAAAGAGGAGGGGTTTTTTTTTGTCCTGCAAGTGTGGAAGAGGTGAACAAAGGTGCAATGGATTGTATCTGACACAGCAACTGTGATTATGGTCTGTGTGGGATACAGGAGAGTGTTAATTTAATCATCTGCATGTACATGGTAATGGGAAGGAAAGACGTGATAGATGCAATATTGGAGAGCTCTGGTAACATGTTTTTAGATGATTTGATGAGTTTACTTTCAGAAGAATCTGGAAAATTGCAAAGACAAGATGTCTCGTGTTACACAGTCTGTTGCAATCAATATGAAATGGATGTGCTATAACAAATCTGGATCTTGAGGGAGATCACTGAGTCAGAGAAACATAGAACTGCAGAAAAAGGTTAGATCTGATTTGTGGCTCAGCTTTCTCCCTTCATAAATCTTTGTTTTCAACCTTTGGTGATTAGCAAGTTCATTTTATGTCTTTATTTTCTTTTCAACTCCTAATGATCCTTCTCAACTCCTAAAAACCATATAATAGGGACCTAATTATATACAAGTGCTGTTCAGAAAACAGTTCTATCAATTGGAGAATTAAAGACAAAATAAAGTTCTTGGAACATGGGAGTCACAATCATCCCTTGCTGAAATGTTGGTGGAAAGCATAAAACAGTAGAACTGAAATATTAGTACAAAATCAAAATGAGTATCTGCCTCTGAAGTCATGTGTGCCAAGTTCTGTGGATTCTATCATGCATCCTGCTCACAGGACACGCTGTGGAAAAGCAATCACTTCCATGTGTTTTGTGCAAATGGTCCAGTGTTTGTGGTCATCACACAAAATCCTTTTAGGTGTGGATTAACACCAATGTTGGTAATACTTGTAATTTATAGCAAGGTACTGAACAGAAGAGGGAAGGATGAGAAATAGATATGATGGCAGGACTGGATGTGCCTCAGAGTAGCTGTAATCCCTTCCATGTGATTGAGTGGCACCCCTGATGGGCTTCTGTGTGGTAAAAATGAATAATGCCACCTGACACACGTCAGTGAGTTATCTGCTTGTAAGAACAGAGAAGATGGCCTCCTTTTGTGCTAGAAATTGCTCCTAAGCATGGACAATAACAGTGTCTGTCTCTGTCACGGCTGTGAGCAGCCCATAAGGAAACAGCTACAGGGTGTGCATCAAGTCTTTGTGAGCAGATGTGGTCCATAACAGCATGCTGGGAATGGGATAGATATAAATATAGAGTGCTTTAAGTATATAATGCCAAATATATTATAAGAAAAAAGGATACCCTTATTACTCTGGCACATGAAGTATCCATGAGAGATACAGATTTATTAGGGAGCTTAGCTACCCTTCTTGAAGCTGGTGAGAAACTCCTGTGATCACTGCAGAGCGTACCAAGTGCTACAGTATAAAGTCAGGGAGATGTGAGCTTTGAAAACAGTCTTAAAGAAGACTAATATTGATTAAAAAATCAAAAATATGAAAGAATTTTCTCGTGATCGCTGGTGTTCTGGAAGACCAGGATCTTGGGAAATGTGCAGAATAATGTGTTTTTCTTTCTGAGGAGGGGGTGAAAATTCCCTATTTTATATCTGCAGAAGTAATTTTATTTTTAAAGACTGGCTCTCATGACTTTCATCATAGGAAATGTAAGGTCTTCTCTATCTTGGCTTCTTACAGCTCTGGAATACACAACTCTTGGTGCTGCTAAAGCACCTGACACCTCCTGAGAGCAACAGACACCTGCAATTTTTAAAGCTTTCTCGTAATAACAATGACTCAATTAGAGAGAATCCAGTGATCTGCAATCTAGACTGTGAGTCACTTGTCTTTTTCCAATTACTTTCTGTATACTGAGAGAAGTCAAATATTTACAGCAGAGCTGAGAGGTAGCAGAAGGCCCTTACCAGCCTTTGCTACCTCACAAGAAATGCCTGAGCCCTGTTATTGAGCGAGGGTTTGTTTACAGATGGTTAATTAGGGACCTAACTGAATCTTTTAGAAGGACAGATGCAAGTTGATTAACATCTATATCATCTACATGAGTAGCCTTTAATAAGAAGGCGCTTACAAGAAAAAAATAAAGTGATATATCCAATTAAAATCTTCAGCTTGCTCAGCAGTTCACAGAAAATTAGGAAACTCTAATGAACAAAAGCAGGCAAGCTGGAGGAAAATTATAACTACACAAAGAGGCCTTTCATGTGAACATAAAAAAATGTTTTAAATGTATAAAGAAAATATTAAAAAATAAACTTCTATATTATAAAGATTGAATGGGTGAAATGTTAATGATCCAAATTAAGTCTGTCATTATTAATATGTTCAGATACTTCTCATCACTGAAGATTTCTGCAAGATATTTTTTTTCCTAAATGAAGAAAAATACTAATCTGTGTTTTAAATTACATTACTTATGGTAAATTCATAGAAGTTTGAATAAGGACAAAGCCAATTGGAATGTGAAGGGCAAAGATTGCTTGAGCAAAGAGTGTTAGCTGATAAACAGACCAAAAAAGATAGTGTTTGGAATTGCAAATTGCTACACTAGGTGATTCTGCAAAAACAAGGACTTTACAACAATCAGAACTGGAAGTCATCCAGAAATGTCACAGCAGAAAATCAGGGACAAGGAAACTGGAAAGAGTAGAAACCATTCTGGCAATTTATGATCAAAGAGAACTAAAAGACATCTATTAAATTCTTAAATATATTGATGGCTCTAGAATCTTTTAGTGCAACTCATTTCAATAGACATTTGGGGAATTATGAGAAATTGCTCTGTCTGGGACTGAGGAGGTTTTCATGAAGATTTTTCATTCAAGGTCTTTGATGCAGCTTTTATTATCCTTAAATTTTTCCTTCAACATCGTATTCCAGAGATTTCTGACAGCATAGTAAGAAATAATGGCAAGGTTTTTTGAGTAGGTAGCCTACCTGTGCAAATGTACAATTCCATATGTTTGGAGAAAGTCACCTTAAGTCACTGTGGCCTTAAATGGAGCTTACTCAATTATGCTGAGAAATAGGAGGCAGTTGGATTTCTTCCATGGCTGTTGTGATCCCTTGAGTGCCCCTGTGCAGAGGATTTGGCTTTGGCCACATTAGGCCCAGCCATCCGTAGTTCCTCCTCCATGGAGAAAGCACAACCTACTTCACAGACAGCAGATCTTTTAAGATGTTCTGGGTATCCACAGATAGCTGCCAGTGAAAAGACAGCTTGTGTGTTCTCTGGACCCTTAACCTTCCTGTAACCACAGTATTTAACTGCAGCACTTCCCTCCCTGGGCATTGCTCCACCAGGACATGTGCCATGACTTTATTGCATTCTCTGTGTTCTGTCCCACACAGTCACGTCCAAATTGCAGCTCTATCTTCATAAAGCATGCCTGCTTTGTCTCTGACCTTTCTCCAGAATATCTTATGCCACACACTTCTCACACTTAAAATCATTTATAAATATTTTTAATTGTATTATTATCTTCAGCACACCATTGCAAGAGAAGAAATCACCACAGCTAAAAATCTTTAGCTGGCTCTTTATTTGTGCTCTTTTGCTTAGTGCTTTCCTGCTCTGCTGTGTTATAATAGATGCCAGTGGCACACACAGTCCCATACTTCTGTATATTCTTATGGAAATCTGATTGTGCTCTGATTGCATCGCTGTATTTTAAAACAGATTTGTTTTACAATAATGAAAAGCAGGAATCCTTAATGTTACCTGAGTCAAGGCCAAGTTTTAAATTAAATTGTAAGCCCGGGATGGAACTGGTATTAGGGGGAAAATGTAATTGTCACACAAGTCAAAGATAACTGAGAAATTTCTGAAATATTTGGGTTAAATTGTCCTATTTGAACAGAAAAACAGTATAAAAAGTTAAAGGGGTCTATGAGAACATGGCAATAAGTTGAGGATAAAAATGGCTTTGTAATTTTAATTGTAATAATCAGAAGTTGTGACCATACCTGTCTTGAACATACCTATATTTAGAAATAATAGTATCATTTTATTCTTTATGAGGACTTCTCTGTAAAAGGAGACAGAAAGGCCTCAGACAAAGAATATGCACAGTGTCCACATGGTAAATTCATTCTGCAATAAAATTTTTTTCTAATTTCCTTGCATAGCCTTAAGTACAGTTTTTCCTTTCCCTGTGTTACAAGAAGCCAGCTGACATTACCTAACCTCTGTTGGCAGTTTGCCCCGTTCCCCATCTCTGGAAGCTGAACTGTAGCAAGGGGGACAGGTGGTTAAAATACCAAACACAGGTGTGGGACTTCACCTGCCCCTTCCCATGGCACGGGCCGTGGTGCTTCCAGGTCACCCAGCAGTGACACCCGTGCCCTCTCCCTGGGGATGCCCTCAGAGCCAGGGATCCTGCAGAGCTGCAGCCCCACTGTCCTCACTGGAGCTGGGATCCCAAATTTCACTCCTCCAGTACGGTTAACAAAGAGAGCAGCAAGTCTGAAACTTGTGACTGTGACACGACAGGCCACCGAGAGATGCCTTCGGGGTGACGCACGGGCTTCACAAAGTCTGCTAAGAAGGAAGAATGGTTTAATTGCTACAGAGGCTGGGGCTGGCATTTAGTAACCACTGCTGGTTTTGTGCTGCTGCTCTAACCACAGGAATTAGCAGTGGGTTCCTGTTTTTCACTGTTGCTGAACAGGGAAACACTGATTTGAGTGGCTGCCCACAGGAGGGGGGAAATGAAGGAGACAGGAGTTTAGTGCTGAATGGGTACAGTGTGTGTCATTTTATGGATGGCTGGGAGTGTGATACAGTCTCTTCTGACCTACAGAAACCCTGTCTTGTGGTTACCATTGAAAGCAAATAACCAGAAGGAAAATGTGTGCAGTTGAAAACTTACTGTGGGATGCAGCCTTAATGCAGAGCACTGTAGTTACAGCCCAGGGTAATAAAGAAGGGTTTGTTTGGAATATTTTACAAACCTTGGTTTCTATAGTAACAATCATCATGAATACTTTCAGCTTCAGAAATAACATCTGCTTGGTGACTGATCTCAAATCTCAACCCTTGCTGAAGTAAATAAGTTCCTGCACCTTCTGCTTATTGTTAGCCAGTGGCATTTGATACAGAGCATTTATTTCCATAGGACTGGGGAAGGTGTTGGGAAGTGGTGGGAAAAGGGAAAATGAATCAGAAAATAATGGTAAAATGTGTTATCTGCTGCTTTACCCTTTAGTCGCTGCTAAAATAAATCAGAGTTTACATAGAGACCAAAAGTAAATGTGTTATATCGTTCTGTTGACTGATGTACAGGACAAACATTACTCTGCTTTAGTCTTGTCAGTGATTTAAACTTTATGCATAAACTTAGGGGAAGAAAAATAATTTGGTGAGATATGAAAAATGTATGGACAGAGTATAAATCCTAATGGAATGCAAGGCTCTGAAGGAAACTCCAATGAAAAGTTCAGAAATTCGTGAATTTTCAAGGAAACTCTTTCAAAAAGGTGGTCAGTCTGCTGTGAAAATGGTATTTCTTTGGAAGATAAGATTCTAAAATCATCATCACTGCTGCTAAATTTTGCAATGTAAAATTTAAAGTAAGAACATTTTCTGGAGCAAGATAAATGCTTTCATGCAATAAGGATTGGGACTATAGAATTTAATGTGAATCATGATTTTTATTGGTGGTGACTGAGTACCACCTTAATGACGAGAATAATAAATATATGACATAATTAGAAGTTCTGCTGTGCCATAGGAAATATGACTGGCACAGAAGGGTGAGTTGAGCTGAGTTATATTTCCATAGCACTCATTTTTAGTTAGCAATGCCCAAGAGCATAAGCAAGCTTGGAATATGGTAGCAAAAAACCTCAAAACAAACAAACAAACAAACCCAACAACAACAAAAAAAACCAAAACCACACACAAAAAACCCCCAAAAACCAACAAAAAAAGCCAAAAAAAAAACCCCACAAAACCCCCCCCAAAAAGACCCACTTATTTTCCATTTAAGTGGGGTTCGGCAAATATTTTATACTGTAGATCTATAGTGGCTTAGTAAAATTTATACAGGTTTTGTAGCATTTTAAAGTAGTCTTTTTTCTTCTTTTTTATAGTAAAAAATCTGTCTCTTTAAAAAAAAAAAGGCATTCCATCAGATATGTTGAGCTAACATGAGTAACAAGATTAAATAGTTTCATTCATGCAAGTAATCATGTTTGCTTTAATGCAAAGTTTCTCCAAGCACTAATTCTCATGTGCCTAATTATTTGTCAGATTAGATCCTGTAGCTTCCATTTTTGTGGTGCATTTTTAGTGATATTCTGAATATGAGCACAGTAAGTACTAACAACCTTGACGGGGAGCATCTTAGAAAGCAACATTAGGTGATAATACTTGAGCTTGAGTTTATTTGCAGGATTTTTCAAGAACTGTTAACAAATTAATAACATAGTTTCAGATTTGCAGCTGCTGTAAATCAAAATAGTTCTGCTGCCACTCGAGTGCTGTGCTGATTTAAGCAGCTGATATTTAGGATTTGGATTAATCCATAAAATTAGAGTGAAAAACTGCTCAATTATGTTTTCACATTGGTGAATGGTCAGGGCAGGTGATGGAGGTCCTCAAGAGAGGAAAGTGAGACACTTCTTGCAACACCTTAGACAGGGTCTGGTTTGTGCTTTCACACTCCTGCCAACCTGCCCTCTCCCTTTTCCCCTCGCTGGCAGCAACCACTGCCAAAGCAGTTCAGCACATGCTGCTGCTGCCACCATATAACTCAGCAGAACCAGGCTCCCTTTTGC
>VYZR01088024.1:20785-39448 GCA_013400675.1 Oxylabes madagascariensis
ACATTGGGGTTTCACCAAAAAGTTTCATACATAGAAAGATTAGATTGTAGGGTTTTTTGGTTTGGGTTTTTTTTTTTAAGGAAGCAGTCAGTTTTTTAACACAGATATACTGAAGGGTGGAACAATATGGGGTTTAGATGAACAGACTGGATTTCTAAGATGTTTTGCTTTCACTAGGAGAGGCTTTGTTATCACCTGTGCACTCCAAAGTAACATTTGTTTTGAGGAATTTTCACAATAATCTGGATAATATAGGAATGTTTGTATAAGAGCTATGGTCATACATTGATGAGAACCTCTAAAGATGAGCAGAATAGATGGAAGTCAAAGTTCATTACCTGTAGTATTGATTGATACAAATATTGACAAGCTTTGTCACTGAATATGAAATTATTACTGTTGCTCTAAAATTAATTCCCAGCAAATTTAATATCTGATATTTTGCTCAGAGAATCCTGTGAAACTGTGATTCTACTAGCCTTGTTTTTGTGGGCCATTGGTTATGTTTTTTACCTAGGTAGCTGTTCTCATTGTAGTAGCTAACTTTGAATCCAGAATATTGTAAGTCCACCTCTTCCCAGTTTCAGGTTAGAAATTCCATAGGATACAATATTCACATTTTCTTTTGGATGTCTTTGAAAGCTCAGGTCCAAGAACAGGCAGGTTTAACTTTCAGTCACTGTTGTCTATGTTGTAACCAAATATTTGTATATGCATGTGTCTCACATATTTGCATGTACTTGTGGTATTTGCAGGCTGAATGACTACAGCCTTTTCCAGGAACTATGGAAAATAATGATGAAAAACCCTATTGTTTCTCCAACAATTAGCATGGAGTCTCTACAAAGGAGTTGTCACAAAATTGTTCCCAGCTCAATTTTTTTATGGCTGTGCAGAATAATTCAGACTATAATGTCTATTGTCTGACCCTGTGGCTACTTTGAAAAGGAATTTGCTACATTTTCTAGACAACCAGGGAGTGCCTCATCACTTGTTTTTATTAAACATGTTTACTTTTTCCTCTTTGATAGTGATTCTGTTTATACGAACAAAAGCAGTAACTGATAGTAACTTTGATGCTCTTTTTGATCATGGTGAAATCAAAATATTGCATCCATCCCATCATAATATCTGCCATAACATTAGATTGGTTTGAATACATCTGACTTTACTGCAGAAGGGGCAGAAGAAATTTGGTCATGAGTTTGAAGGACCATTTCCTCCTGAAGCACAAATAGCAGCAGTAACACCCACACTGGTTCTGTGCACTTTTCCTGTAAGCGCTCTGGCTCCCATGTTTGTGGGAGTGTGAGAATCTTCCCTTGAGTTGCAGTGACACACATTGGCCCTGTCTCGATGTGCAGCAGCGTGGCAGCACTTGGGTTTGTTTTGTTCATCCCAGCCTACCTTGGCTTGCCTGAAAGAGCCCTCTCCAGCCTGAAGGCATCCTTCTCCTTAACTTGACTTTAGCTTTGTTGCTGTGTTTCCACACTTCGTGTCCCTTCTTGTGCTTTAATATTCCTCTTTTTTTGACTCTTCTGGCTGCCTCTCATATGCACCCACTGAACGCCTTCCACCCAATGCATTTCTCCTCAGTGACAGATTTCTAGAAAGTGTTTTTTTAAAATGTGGGTTGTCTTTTCTTCAGAGTTTTCAAACTCTGGTAGGAACAGCAAACAAATGGAGCTGTGCCCCATGCATCACACATTGGAAGTGAGAAGTGAACTGAAAAGGGTAATTTAAAATAACATTTCAGCATGGAAGGCATATCTAATCTTGATCCTGAAAGGCTCTTTATTGAGAAAATGCAGGAGTGTAATTAATTGATTTGTTTTCAGTGCTCGATCTCACAGAAAAAGGAAGTAATGAAACAGTGTAATTGGCTGATGTAACCAGCCTCAAGCACTGTTTTTTGATATGATCACTGCATGTCTACAGAAAAGGCTTACAGATCTGCTGCAGTACAAAGAAAAATAAAAATATATAAGTGAACTGCATTTTGAAAGTTAGTTTTTTTGTTAAAATTCTGCTTAGTAATATGGAGTACTACATTATATAAAGAAATACACATGAAATATATAACGGAATTATAAAATTTATTTATGTCTGCATAATATACAGCAGAAAATGCAGGTTTTATATACTTGCATGTACATACAAACATGTGCACACAGATATCAATTAAAACTCAGAGTAGCATTTTCAAAATGCTGCTCATGGCTGTAATTCTCCTGCTGCCAGAGCCAAAGGAAAATTTACCTCTGATGTGAGAAAATACTTGCAGGGGACCCACCTCTTGAACCTGCTCAATTTGTTTAGTGTTTTCCTTCCAAGTGTCTTGGGATAGAAGACATCCTTCTTGCTGTTGCCTTCTAAGCCCTTGCAGTGAGCTCAGCAATGTCTGAAGGTGGGCAGCTTGTAAGGGAAATTTTTCTCAGGAGAAAAGCAATTACAGTAACTATAACTGGGCTTGCAGTCCAGCTGGTCTCTCTCATAAATCTAATTTTTTGTCAGCTAGACTGGTGGCTCTTCATTGTAAATTTGAACTTTTGCTACTTTCATTAAGCAGAGTTTGGATTAAAGGGATTTAGCACTTTTGCTGGTTTTACATAGAGTTGGTTTCCTTTTATTTCCTACCTTAGTGAGTAATGTATTTAACCTGAACTTTGAAATAGTATCCTCTGCTGTAACCATGACATGTCCTTCCTTATAGCCAGATCTTATTCCCAGATCTTTTCATCCATGCCTACCAAAGGAAGAAATCTCATTAATGAGCCCTATTCAGCCCTAACGAGTGGAAAGGGACTGACAGATGAGTTCTGGTGGGTTGACCTGTGGGCAGTTTAAGATGCTCCTGCTCTGGGCTGTGTTCTTGGCCTCGTGCTGCCATGACAGCCCAGCACAAAGCAGTGTTTCAGGGACGTGTCCTTGAGGCACGAGTGCTGCTGCAGCCCGTGACAGGAGCTGTGGCAGGAGCGGGAGGCAGGTCTGGCGAGCAGCATCCTGCAGCGCAGCCTGTCAGAGCCCTGTGCAGCGAGCCCTTGTGCCACAGCTCCTGCAATGAGCTCCCTCGCAGCGAGGGCTGCTCGTCCCTGCGGCCTGCAGTGCTGCTGCAGTGCCGGGGTGCGGGCCTGGGAACAGGAGGGGCAGCATGGCAGAGCAGCACTGGGGTGTGCTGCCTCCTGAGCTCCGGCTCCAGGACATCCTCCCAGGACATCCTCAGCCAGGTGCTCAGCTGGAGCTGCAGTGGGTCAGTGTGCCTGAGAGGCCTCAGTGCTTGCATACTGTGCACTGTATATTTTACAGCTCATTTCCCTCTTTCCTACAGCCTGCACTGTGTTTTGAGCACAGCCTTTTTCCCTGTGGAAGCTGCAGCTTGGTTCATACTAGCAATGTAGGTATAATGGGAGCTGGTATTGAGCCATGTGTAGAGCAATGTTTTCCTTCACGTACCTTAATCTGATTCTTGATCTCAGTGCTGTTTTACCCATAATTGTTTGTATGCTGTGCTGTATCCCTTGCAGCCTGTGAGGCTCGAGAGAGCTTAACTTGAATCTGAACATGTCAGAAGAAGGGCTGCCACTGATGAAGAGAAAAGTCAAAGCCAGCAAAGTCAGAAATCACAGGCCTTGTTGTCAGTAGAGTGAGGTGGAGTTGGCTTTCAGCTACCATGCCTGACTCCAGAGATCTGTGTGTCCTGTGTGTCCAGGTGGCATGGGGACGCCTGTGGTGCCTTCAGCAGTGTTAGAGCCATGCAGCTACACATGCAGCCCTTGCATGTCTTTCCCTTGGCTCAGCCCTTCCCCTCGCAGCCTCCTGGCTGCCCCAGGGATCAGAAGGGTGGAGGGCAGCACTGGCCTGTGTTGGGACTCTGCCCAGCAGCTTGTTCCCACTGACCTGCATTCAAGCAGGTAGGACATGGCAAACATGTTGGTCTGTTCTGTAGTATTTAATAGCTTAGTGATTTTCAAAGGCTTTACTTTTTGGGGTGTTGGTGGTGGGAGTAGTTTTTCAGGGCTTTGAGATTTGGTTTTCTTCGCTTTTGCAAAGATTTCAGTTTGCCCCTCCCTGCAGCAAGTCAGTTTTCAGACTGCAGCTTCCAGAGCTGGTTTACTTCCCTGCATCACCTCCCTCAGCCCTTCATCTTTCCAGGTCTGTTTTCTTGTCCCTCAGATAAGTAAGGGCAAGGCGAAAGGAGGGAATGAACATAGCAGTTCTTATAGCTGTTATAATAGCTTTCTGTGCAGAGCAATGAACACAATGTGATTTTTGGAGGAATTTATAAACAAGTTTTGAAGCCACAGAGGGAATATGTTCTTACCCTCAAGGCACATATGCATACTCATTAACGTTAATGGAAGCTGCAAGTATTGAACAGAAAATAGACCAGGCAGTGGTAAAAGACGCAAAACTCTGTTACCCACTGGGGAATCACACAGTGCCCAGGACCTGGCAGTTTGGTACTTTAGCTGTGTTCTGCTAGTCTATCCTGTGTACTTAGTGACTTTTAAATTCTTCCTAATTTAACAAAGTTGCTTTATATATTCCTCCTCGCTCTTTTCATGATAGGAGGTTGCTCATTTGCTGAGACTCTGCACCTGGGTTAAAAAAGCCCAAAGTTAACTGTGCAGCTCCCCTGCAGTACAGCTATTGCTCTGCTCTCAAGGGTGATGGAAGCTGTGATATTCTTGATAATGGAAAAGCCTTAATAATGCGAGTTCAGGGAGTGTTTTGCTGATTTACCAGATTAACTGCGAATGCAGCCAGTCCAGGAGGAGCTGCCTGCCCTCAGCTGGAGCCAGCAAGCTCTGCTAAACATTTGTGACTCCTGCAGTGAGCATGTGGGCTTTTCTGCACTCTCAGTTCAGAGCCCCAGGGCCCAGGAGAGTTTATAAGCCTGGTCACAACCCCAGGTCCAAACTGCTGGTGAATTCACATCATTCTGCCCTGGAATTAGCTGGACCATCTCAGACCTAAGAGCAGTGTTGGGCATAACGCAGACATACTGTATGGGAGATTTTCTCAGACTGCTGTCCTCTGACTGTACAGGTCCCTGTAGCTCCTGGACATGCCAACAAGGTAAGGAAATGTGAGCCACTTATTCATGCCTGAGATCTAGGACAGAGTATTAGCACAGGTTTCACATCATATGGAAGTCACTAGGCTGCTTTTAGCGCCAACTCGCTCCTGGAAGTACTTCAAATGTGATCTTTGAGGTGTCTGAATCAATAATCTCTGCCAGAAAGACCAGAATGAAGAGGGAGTCTCTGAAGAAAGCTAAAGTGTGGGTGGTCTTGTTCACTGCATGGTTAATTTGCAGCCTTGGTAGACAGACTCTATGTAACTGTAAGGTTATAATATCAATAAACCTATTCATTGTCAGCAGTTCGCTGTAAATCATCACATTTGTGACTTTCTTTCATTTTTTGTTTTGTTTGTACCTCAGGGGACCATAATACTGAAATCTTATGAGCTGAAATACGATGAAATACTAGATTCTTGCATTATTTTGCTTCACTGAATGGCTCTGAAGTCAAGGCCAGAAGAGGAGGGGAGGAGAAATCCAGGTTAATTCTCTTGCCTTATTTTGACAGCACATCACAAATTGTTAAGTAAAATGAAATGCCTCTGAAACTGCAAAAATAACAATCTGAGAATACTCCTACTACACTTCTGTTTTGCATACTGTCTTTGGCATGTTTTTCTGTTAAAGACATTGTGGACAAATGAGTAAGGGCTTGAGGGATCAGACTGAAATCCTAAAGCCCCTGTTTATTCTCAGAGCTGGTCTGTGATAATAGATGTGTCTGGCAAAATTCATTTGGAATTAAAGAAAAGAAAACACAAAACAGCTGCATTTTTTATAATACAGCAAGTACCTTGGATTTCCACCTCTTTGTCTTTACCTTATTTTTAACTGGTGCCCTAATTCTCTTCTCACTTTAACAACCAAATGAGACAAATCCTCATGGAGTGAAGCATGACTGAGCTCTCAAAACATTTTGTGCCCCCTGCACTCACGTTGGCTTTACTGGGAATGCACAGTGCTTACAGAATCACATCCCAGGAGATTCAAGTCTAGCTCCAGGTGGGATCCTGTCATGGCCAGTCTCTGCTTCATTGGTAGTTTCTTTCTAATGACTGTTTGAATATAGTAGTCTTGGTTGGTGCACTGGTTTGCTGCTTTCATCCCTTCCACTTGGCTTAATGCTGGATGACATCAGGCAACATATGCCTGACATGCTGCAACTGTGCTTGGCACTTCACGCGTGTCCGTCTGTCCGTGTGCCAACACGGCTGTGCTGGGGTAATGTGCACAGCACTGACAGCTCCACAGAGCACAGCTTCCTTCTTGCCGTGCCATCAACGTGCCTGGAGGTCACAGTGTACCAGCCTGGGCTCTTCACAGATGCAGGAGGGGAAAATATAAAACAATGCATGCATGATTTTGGTGCTGATTTTAGTGGCCGTAACTTTAAACTGCTGACATGATGTTGCCCGGTTCAGCCTTCTGAGAAAAATTGTTTTTCTTTTATGTACCAGGAGTTCCCACACTTTAAGTATCAACAAATGGTTTGTTTTCATATTTTTATGGAGGAGGAGAGAGTTGACAGACTGTAGGTCTGACCAGTGTGTTGGAAGGGTTGGCAGCTTCACCCTCCAATCCACTGTCACTTTTAGAATTCTGTAAAATGTCAAAGATGTAAATAAACTTTCCTTTTTTTCCAGCACGACTCAGCGTGTGGGCGCAATTCTTTCCTGTCTCCAATTCCCACAGCATGTCAAATGAGAAGCGCATATCCCAAAGTCTGATGTGGTTTATAGCTGGCTGCGAGTTCAGGGTGAAGAAAGGTTGAGAAGTGGGCACTAAAAAGCTGGAGCATGGTGTACTTGGCATCAGCAAGAGCTTAATATCCATTCCCTGTACAGTGGTATAATAGTTGCATGGCTCCCATAATTTCTCTGAGATAATCATAAATAATACTTTACCTTGAAATTCACAGCCCTCTTGCATGTAGCAATTGAAGAATTACAGCTCCCCTTATACTTAGTGGTAAAACCAATACTACAAGTACAGGACTCTCTGAGGACAAACATGCCTGGAAAAACCAGCAGCATTACCTTTGGGTTGTTGTCCCTAATGGTGCTTTGTGGGATTAAGGAGATTGCTGGCATCCTCCTTCATGCATGACTACAAACGGAGCTCTCTCCTATTTCCTCTTGGTAGAATACCAAAGGATGGACTGGCTACAAACCTTGTCTTAGAATCACTGGAGTGAGGCCAGAAGTCTCAGTTTCAATGAGTTAGGGTTTTGCTTATGACAATGGAAGTCTCTTAAGATTTGAATTTTGGTGAATAGAATGGTAAGTAACCTTTTGATTAAAAGAAAAAATCTGCAACCAAAAAAGGCAAACACACCAAAGTGTGCCAAGCACAAACTTGAAGCTATAGGACTAGTGTGGATGCAAAAGCTTGATAATATGTCTAGCCTACTTATTTTCTTAGTTTTGAGTGTTTGCAAGCAAAGACATGAAAATTCAATATGTTCTATGATTCTGAATTTGTTATTTTCTGTTGAAGGTGAAATAATTTTTACTGGTGGTGTGGCCAAATATCTGCAGTGACTCATTGTCATATGACCCCAGTTCTGCAAATGCACGCTTGCATGTCAGTAAATGTTATGCCAAATGGAGACTTCTGTAAAATAATACTAAGCATCGTCTCCCAGGGGTGTAACTGGAGGAACAGCCACTGGCTCAGATGACCTTGAGCATTTCACTTGTCCCTCAGTGTCACAGATTCCTCCTTTGTAACAGAGAGATAGTGACAAAAGCTTTGTTTAGTGAGGTAATTTGCAATCAGCTTATGATGAGAATGTTTCTGCTCACATTGAAAACTTGAGCTGATGGGACACTGCTTTTGTGAGCAGCACTGTAGAAAGAGGCTTTTGAGTGGAGAAGGGAATATGTGAAAAACACTGTCCTTGCTAATGTGAAATTCCACACACCTGGCAGGGTTTCATTTGTGAACTCAGGACAGTCACTGGGGAAACCAAGACTTCAAGCAGCCACTCAGTGTAGGAACTGCTCAAATTCCTTTTCTCAGCTTCCTGTTGGTATCACTGATGCTGCAGAGTGTGAAAAAGGATGGCAAAATCTGAGCTGCCATCATGGTACAGCTCTGAAATGCTGAATGCCATGAGTTTACAGAACATACAGTCCCAAGAGATGGTGTGTAACAACCCCCACAGAGCTCAGGCTGTTCTGAGCTGTGCTCTGCCACAGACTGTGCCTCGGTGGTGGGGATGAATTCCTGCAAAGAGCTTCGCTTCTGAAAAACAACAAAATGAAACACTAGGTTATAGCAATAACCTCTGCTTTCCCCTTCCTTTTTCTGCTCCATCTTTGCCTTTTCGTCCTCTATCGTGCTTCTAGGGTGGAACAATGAGGTCAAGCCTGACATTTGAAACAGGAGATGCTTCTCCTAAAGCTTGTTTGGAACTGCACAAAATACTGTCAAAATGGCACTGTCCACTGCAGTGATACCAGGTGAATTTATGGGGATTAAACCCAGCTGCTTGACCCTTGTAGATCAACACTATTACAGGCTCTACTAGTTTCACTACACTATCTGCAAATAAATGCAGGCTGAAATGATAGATGCCAGGCACACAGAGAAGCTCTGAGCGTGAGATGGCTGCTAGTGTGGCCTGTCTGTAATTTTGTCAACAGTTTATTTAGAGCTGAGGAGAGAGGAGTCACCCCCATGGAGATAGAAGTAAAATTAATAGCTGGGAGATGTTTTTCCTAAAGCTGATTACAGTGAGTATTTCATACCACTCAGCCTCTGACCATAGTGCTGTTGCTGTTACATTTCCAGGCACTGCTGCGTGCCTGTGAGCTTCTCCGGCTGTGTTCTGTCCACTTCAGCTGTCATCATATTCACCCAAAAATGTTCAGTGACAACTTACAAGAACTGCTTCTGCAGGGTCACCTTGTGGCCTTTTGGTAAATGAAAGAGTGCCCCTTTCACTGAACTCTTGTTCATTGTGGCTCATTTGCTTTCTGATGCTCCTGCTGTGGTGACTCATCTGACCCTGGCCATCAACCTTGCGCTTTGTTTTGAAATGTGAGCTCAGTGGTGGCGGAAGGACCTGCTGGATATGTCAGCCAGTGGCAGCTTTGTACAACTGCCTCAAGGAAAGGACTGTACAGAGCCCGCTGAACTTCTGGAGGACAGGGGCTTGCTGAAATCTGTTGGTTCCTTGTCGCTGGTGCAGGTGCCAAGGAAGCACAGGAGCCTCTGTGGGACTGCTGTGCCTGTGGAATAACTGGACACTGCAAATCTCGTGTTGAAGTCCCCATGAGCTCAGTATTCTGCAAAATACCACCTTGGTAGGCCTGCCAGTTTGATTTAATGGGCTGCAATTATTTTAGAAGCTTGGCAAACAGATTGTTACTTATATAAGCAAATAATGCATTTGACCTACTTATGTTAGCTGTAAAGAAAAGATAGGCATTGCTTAGAATCTGAAAAATGAGGAGTCTCATATCTCTGGATAAATTATTCAAGTCCTTGCATATAGTAATCGCTAGTGTTCTGGTCTGGTTGTCTGTGTACCAAAACAACAAATCAAGTGAGCAAATACAGACTATTTTTCTAGATAAATAAAGTAGGTAAGTTAAACTTACTGTTTCATTTAGCATTTACTCTTGCTCTAGCTTGATTTCCTTCTTTACCATTTCTCCAGTAAATAATGTTGGAGTCCACTATTTGGGTGCATGTCCTGGTTTTTGAAATCCCCCACAGCCAGGAAGTCTTGCAGAGACTTGTTTCATTCAGTGTCTCTGTGAGCACTGGGTCAGAGAGCCTGTGTGCTGTGGCTTCTCCAAGAAGTTCATGAAAGTTCAGCAAATGATTTCCCACATTGTTGCCCTCAGCTGTCACAGCCAGTAATCGATAGCAGTGTTGTTCCTGTGAAGCCAGGAGCTGCATTCACACTGGAGTCTGCCTCTGTTTACAGGAGCATTGACAGGTTATACCACAGGGGCATTCAGTGCCTCTGGGCAGCAGGTAACAGGAATAAGCAACTCAGCCCTCAGACCCTCACTGCTACCTCTGTGTCCTCTACACGCCCAGCTCATGTGATGTACATGTCTAGGGCAAGTCTTGATGGGACTTTACTCTTCACACACCACCAGAAGCTTCCCTTTCTGGACAGAGGAGAGATCTTTTCTTTCTACAGGCCAGCAGAAATGCTTCTGCACTTGCAGCCATCCCATGGCACAGCCTGTAGAAACTCAGAGCATCACCATCTTCTGTGTGATAGGGAATAGCTACAGGGTAGCTGCAGGAGGGAGAAGGGGCAACTAGTGCAGGGTGAAAGCTCCATGAGAACTGCACCACAACAAAAATGCAGATTTGGGGAGGTGGGGAAGGCTGATGTCACCCATTGCTCTCCATGTGAAGTGCAGTCTGTTTGTGGGAAGCCATAAGAATAGAGCAATAGCAGTTAATTCACAGTAAACCAGCAAATTCTTCAGGTTTCATTCTCTCAATGTCAAGACTCCATAAATGATGCTATAAACTAGAAAGTCTTTACTGGTGTTTCTGCTCTGTGGCTGTTTTATTGTACTGTGCTGTGAACACGTTTAACCCCTCAGTTCTCCAGCTCTAGATAGGTTCCTGCATGAGAGACACCAACAAACAAGCTCATAGACTTTGTAAATTAATTTGTCTGCATGCATGATTCAGTAGCTCTGTTTGTGCATTCTTCACTAATGATGTTTGTGATAGAGAAATTTCCATACCAATTGCCTTTCTCTAGAATTCCTTCAGAGTATATAGAGTTACAGAAATTTTTATTACCACTGTAACACCGGTTGCAAAACCTGATTAGCATATTGCAGACTTCAGAATGAACCAGAACTTCAAAAATACTTGTTACATGTGTGGGCAGCATGAGGATCTTTCCCCAGTAATTCTCCCACCTCTCTGTCCTCAGAGCCTCTTCCACTGGAACTTCTATAACTTAAACCCATGTAACGCCAGAGATCTGGCACCTTGTGTCTGGTCCTATTAGTTCAAGGATATTTTTCTAGATGGGTACCCAGAGAGCACCCTAAAAGAAGTTACTGTTAGATTTTCATTTGCCTTCATTTGCACTCAGCATATCAGTTTTCCTGTAAAAGGAGGATGATTCAAATTGACTATTCTTTCCTTAATTATCCAAAGTCTTGCTTTTTCTGCCTTACCAGGCCTGTGCCAACTGACAATAAATTTTAGCCTCAGTGAATAGTACAGAACAGCTTGATTGCAAATAATTTGTAATCATTTCCCAAATACCCCTTTCTTTTTTTTTCTTTTCCTATTCAATGTTACTTGGAAAAATCAGGTACATCAATTACTCATTCTTTAAAAAGACAAGGATGTGAAGTTCAAAATATAGGAGAGGACGATGCTGGGCATTCAGGAGGAGACATTAATTTTGTAATTTTTTGTGAGTTTTTGGAGACCTTTACACTATAGGAAAGGGTAATTGGCCAGGTGGAGGTACAGAGAAATTAGGGCTGTGGAGGAGAAAAACTGGAAGTCAGTCTGCTCTGGAATGTGGCAATTTGGGTAGGGACTCTGCACCATGCTGATACTACAAAGGTTTTGACATATCCAGGCACCTCTGGGTCTGCCTTTGCCTTGATGCTGCAGAGCAAAGGGCTGGCAGCCCCTGCTGTGCTGGGAGGAGGCTCTGGCAGCAAGGCACTGGTGCTCTGGGCTGGTTTGTGTGAGCCCCAGGAAGGGATGGCAACCTTGGCATATGCAGAGTGTGAGGGGCTGTGGTGTTGGGGCTGGGACTTCGGTTTTGTGGCCCAGATACACAGCCCTGAGCTGAACCTGGGAGCAGAATGTCTCCAACCAGTCTGCCAGCTGCAGTGATTGGGCTGCTGGAGCAGTGCAGAACTGGATTTAACTGCAGGCCCTGATTCTGCTCTCTGTTGTACTGATATTTAATTCTGGAGTATCACTCCCAGAGCCACAAGTTCTCCACCACTTTGAATTAGAGCAGAAATCAATCATTTTAAAAGCCAAAAGAAGTCATAGCCAAAATAAAGGGACCTGAATACTTTTGAGGAAGTATCCTTAATCATAGCCTTGAGACATACAAGTAGCATGTCAGTATTATTTTATGACACTGGCTTTTAGTCCTTTCATTTTCAGTATAGTTTTGTCCTCTTTAAATGCCCAAATAATTTCCACTAAGAGCTAATAGATTCAGGAGGGGGAAGAAATATGTACTGCTTGAAACCGTTGTGCTGAAACCACCTATTGCCTGTTTGAATTAATCAGATGGTGCTTTTATTCCTCCCATGTGCTTCTCTCTAAAGACCATCTTTTAGGAAAGGAGGAGGTAACCTGCAGGGAAGGGCCTTGTGTCCATCAGGACAGTGCTATTTTGAGAGCCAGAATTTTTTCTTGAGAGAAATGCATTCTCTTATGTTACTTCAAACTATTGATGGTATTTCAATAGTCACTTGCTAAGATGCATCTTTGTGTGTATATTTTATGGCTGTTCACAGTGTAGGAACATTTGCCTTTAAATATTTCTTGGAGAAGAAAGGATTCAACACTGCGTGTCTCCAATAACTACATTTAATTTTTTTTTGTTTTCTACTCTTGCTTTCCAATGATAGGAAGCCCTGTGGAAGTTTTGATATAAACAAAAAAATTAAAATAAAACCCTTGTGCAAAATACCTTAGAGCCTAACATGGCAGAAGAGAAATATTGAAAGGTGGCATTAGGAGGTAAAATGATAGGTGAGGCCCTGTGGCCTGTGAAAAAGAGATGAATTAAGCTCAGGTCTCCTGAGTGCCAATCTTTTGCACAGTTCAGATGACTCTGCCTTTTAAAAATCAGTTTCACTAAGACTATTCAAACTTCATCTACAGAGAAAATGAAATCTAATCCAATATAAGCAGTGGTGCACAAATGCACTGAAGATCATGTGCGAGTAACCCCACTGGCATAAATGAAATGAACTGCTTGTTCATTGTTCTGAACTTGCATGTGTATCTATAGGCTCTGTACTACCCTAAAGCTGGATGTTCTCTTTAGAATTATGTGATGTAAATCAGAATCTGTGCATCTGTGATTTAGTATCCAGCACATTCAGGGTTTAATTAAAGAAATTCTATTTCCTTTCACTCCTGGAGGCTCTTTTTGATAGAGGTACTCCCCAAAATACAGCAAGATGAATTCCTTCTGCATTTAAAGTCTACATTTTTAAGATTTTTAAAAATTATAGGACCCAAATAATTCCTTCATTGAGTCTATAGTCTCTTGTAGAAATTCAAAGGGAACAGTTTTCCCGATTGTAGTTTTATTCTGTGTGTTACAGTGAACAGAACAATTCACTGGATTGGTCTGTGGAATGCAAAAGCTGGAAAATACCCGAAGGACAATATAAAATAGCAAAATTAATTTTAATTTTTAGATGTTTTCACTCATTTCTTATACAATGAGTTAATAATAAACAACAATCCAACAATGTTTTCATATTTCAGTCTCTCCTTTTCATATTTCAGTCTCCTTAAAGAATAAAAAAATACTTCAGAAGAATAATATCAGAAGCATTCTCTATTTCCAAAATTAACTATAAGCTTGTCTGGGCATGTCTGAAAGCTATGCATAACCTTTGCACTACAAATATCTCATTTCAAAAATGTCATATTCTCCTTATTCAGTAGGGCCTCCATGAGGCTGTTTTAAACATTGTGCTTCTCGCTTTGAGACGAGACCTGGAGTTACTGGAGCTGCATCTCTTCTTTCCCTTGAAGTTTGCTAGAGCCAGATAGGCTGCTTGGAAGGAGCGCCCTGCTAGACATGGAGAGCTCCTGCCCAAGCAGCGGGAACTCTGGGTGCTTCTCTTTTGTTGGCAAGAACCCTTGTGCCTCCAGGTTATCAGCTGTGGTAGTGTGGGTGGTTCTGATGCAAACAAGGAGGTGCTGGCACAGTATTCAAAGCTCCCACAGCTGGGGCAGCTCCTGTGGGGACAGAGAACCACGGAGCAGGTGCTGAGCATCGTCCCTGAGCACCTCCCATGCGCTCAGACTCCTCGCAGGCCTCGGGCTCTTGTGTTTGTGTGTGTCTGTAATAGAAGCACTCACAAGAGGTTTGTGGTGCACTTTGAGATTGATGTTTGAGGAAAGCTGCACCTGGTGGGGAAAAAAAACAATTCTTACTTTCATCCACTTAGCTTTGGATCAGGACTCATGTGCTGTGATGTATACAAGTGGCAGAGTCTCAACACAAGTTACAGGCAACAGTTTCATCAAGGACATAGTAATTCATGTTGAAAAACACTTAATTACTCCATGTTTAGAACAGACAACATGGCAGTATGTGTATCACCAATATGCCAGAGTGGTTTGCTTTTCATAGAAGTTTATGTACCCAGCAGGCACTGAATGTTTTTTCTGCCTGATAAATGTCAAGTACTTTATGCGATCTTGCCTGTTCCTCTCTGGAGATTGCCAAATAATTTCCTTTCATTGAGTGTGGGATCTTGCCAGGGCTGCTGCATTTATGCACATCTATCCCTGCCAAATCTTGGTAACAGAGGAACTGCACAAATACTCCCCGCTCCTTTTGTTAGCCTTGCACAGCTCTGGTTAGCTGCAGGATTACTGTTACTTTTCTCTGTTGTTCTGGGCTGGAGCAGTAGTTCACGATCCATATTCCATTAACAGGTGTGCTGTAGAGCTCAGCCCTTGCCAGAGAGCTGTGTTTCAGGGTAGAAACCATTGTTAGATAAATTTGAGTGTCTTGCACGATAGCCTTCTTAAAAATAATTCAGTTTGCCTCCTGCATGTCCTCCTGCAACTGAGGGAGTTCCTAGTGGGTGTGAATAGTTCCTCTGTTCCTAGTAATGAAAAAAACTTTCTTTGTTATTAACTCTATACATTCACCTGTGTGTTTTTTCTAGGGAGTCTTATAGCAGCAAATGTTCATGCTCTGTACAGCATATAGGAGGTACCTTTTAAGGTTTGTAAAATATTTAAACAATTTAGTTCAGAATTTTAGTTTGAAAAGTCCAATTTGTCATGAAGGGAAAAAGATCTCAGTAACACACCACCTCCTGGAAATAGATGGTTTAGTAAAATAAACTACAGCAGTGGAAAAATGCTTTAAATAGCAAATAGAAAGTAAATCACCTTGTCCTGTGTTACCCTGTCTCGTACAGCAAAACTGGGTCATTTGACCTTTTTGTTGATAATGTCACCATGTATTCTAGGCTGATGCTAGATATCATGCAATGGCAGATGAGGCTCTGTGTGTCATTGTGGTACTTAATTTCAACCCATGCAAAAATACAAGACTAGGTGGCAGAATGTCAATCGTTTTTCCTTGACATTTCTCATTTCCTCATTTGTAATGTAATAACCTGTGGATATTGTATATGGGATCTCCAACACCCAAGGACAGGTTTAGACCATGTAACAGAACCTTTTCAGCTGGATAAAAATTGTGAAAATGGAATGAGGCAAGAGAAAAATATGCTTTTTCTAGCAATTTAAAAACACAGTACTTTTGACCACTTTTGGCTGGTTTTAGAAAAAATATCAGTTAACATTAGCCTTGAATGACCACAGCACAAGAGTAACTCAGCTTTTGATTATTTTGTCCATCATTAACATCCATCCAGATAAAGATATCAAAGAGTGGGGTTGTGGCTGTAAGACAGACCACATTCTCAGCGTGACTCCTGCGGCACAGATGTAGAAGGCAGCACTGGGAACAAGGATCTGAGAAAGCAGAGGCGCAGGAAATGTTCCTTTCTCAGGTATCCATTAGTGTGTACAGCATGTTCACAAATGATCAGGCAGTTTGTGCCAGTTTCGTTGACTGTCTCTTCATTTTAATGACAGCAATCTGAATAAGATTGCTTTTGACAGGGTTGTAAATCAGATTAACAGAGGTTGGAGAGAGGACTGAGATCAAGTTTATGCTAGTAGAATATATAAGAACATAATATACAAATAAGACAACTAAACAGAAATGAAATAGAGATTTAGCTGGAAGCAGGCAAGAAAAATCTGCTAGTATTGTCAAATATATCACAAGTAATATTTTCTGCAAAGCCCAAATGATTCTGGTAGCCTACATCTTATTCCCAAAAGTCTAGCATAATACATTCAAGAAAATTAATTTGGGTTAATTAAAAAGACAAATGCATTAGAATATATCCACACTGAAAAACTATCAAACTACCAAACACTCTTATCTGTGGTAGCTTTTGCATGTCCCTAGCCTGCTGCAAAGTGGAACACATTAATTGGAACCATCATGAAAGTATAATATGATTTTTTTAGTCTTTTATTTCCCGCCTTCTAATTCTGGAAAAATTTCTTTTGCTTTTTGCTTTGTTGTACCTTGGTTATGTGTTAAGCTAAAACAAATGCTGTTTGCAAAGAGTAGTCTCATTACTTTGTATATGTACACAGTCATAGCTCCTTATTCCTGATCAAAACTTGTTTATCATCGGCCTTTACTGCTACACCTGTGGGAATTGAACAGAAGCTATTTAGCAGATCAAAGCACGAGTGTGACAAAGTGATAACACTGTTTGAATCCTCCTCTGATGGTGACCAAACCACCTTAGTAAGGTGCTTTAATGCAGGTGCCTCCCAACTCTGAGCCAGCATCCTCCCAGACTCAAAATGCTGTCTTTGGGCTGGCAGCGCACTGCCTCACTGCTGGCTTTAGGAATATGCTTACAGCTTTTCTAGAAGAGGGGTTTCAACTCCATGAGTGCTGCCTGCCTGGTTTAGCATCAGACATTTGCTGATGGGTCAGCAGAAGGTGTCTGGAAATTTCCCTGAGCATTGAGTTCAAACTGGCAGATATGCAGTAGTGAATTAAAAGGAGCAACAACATTTGGAAAGGCAGGAAAGCTACCATTCCAACCTGGCTACTAGTTTAGTTCTGTGTGTTTGTTTGAACTGGGGAACTTACCAATGAGGTATCAATTTCCTTCTTGAAATATAAGCTAGGTTTAGTGTATGTGATAAATTTTGTTTCTGAATGAGTTTGTTGAGTCTACTTAGGCTAAAAACCGACTTCACTTAAACATTTAATGAGGCATTTTATTAACCCTAACATTTAATGAGATGTTTTATTAGCTCTTTATGCAAAGTGAACAAAATGCAATTTGCATGAGTTTCTTTATTGTTTAATTCATAAATGATAATTTCCAAGAAACCCTTGACCTCTCATTTCAAATGAATTTCATCACAATGTTTTGATTTATAATTTCAAAGGCAAGGTTTCTATAAATAACCAGTGTGGAAAGAATCCAAATCTGTGAGATACTTTGTTATTCCTTGACTTCGCAGAAATCTCGTGAAGAGATTCATGAGATTCTAACAATAGAATAGAGTCCAGATAAATCACTAGGCGTATCTCAACAGCAGCTTTTGCAGTCTGTGTATGAGTATTTTCTTTCTCAGTTAGTGCTGAGAGAATTGTTGTGCTTTATGCAAGTTACTATAAATAAAAAGGTCTTGATTCATCACTTTGTCACTGCAGAGTTACCGCATTGTCATTCCTGTATGGCTGTCCAAGATCTTAACTGTTCTCTTGGAGCCAAAAGGAGTTCATTTTGATATTCAGTGTTATGTCACTGGCAACCCTATGGGTCTTTAAAATCCCACAGTGATATTTGAAAAGCATAATATTTAAAAATGGAAAGTCCTTTGTCCCAAAGAGTTTGGGAAAGAACAGATGTCTCGGAGGAAGGGAAGTGCTCATAGTTACTTAATCCTGAAGTGTCAGAACATTCTGGGGGAAGTCTAGGAGAGTTTTGAATTGAGTGTTATTTTTATAGTGTTCTATTGATGTAATACCAGAGAAAACCAGCAACAAGCTGGTCCCAGGAAATCCATTCCAGAATTATGACACTGTAACAGAGACCCTATGGTTGACAAAGTGTGCTACAGGTTTCTGACTAGTTTATGTTCTATTCTGTTTTCAGTGTCAGCCAAACCAAGACCTCACAGTGATGAGTACACAAAGAAAATTCCACCTCCTAAGCCGAAACGAAACCCAAACACTCAGCTAAGCACATCTTTTGATGAAACATATATCAAAAAGCATGGCCCTATGAAGGCAACCCTCACTAGGGATGCCTCGCTCTCGCAGGTCAGCAGTCCTGCTCCAGACACAGAGGAAGAAGAGCCTGTTTATATTGAAATGGTTGGGAATATTCTCAGAGACTTCAAAAAAGATGAGGATGACCAAAGCGAAGCAGTCTATGAGGAGATGAAATACCCTATATTTGATGATGTAGGCCAAGATTCAAAATGTCAGTGTGAATATGACCATCACACCTGTTCTTCTCAGTGTGCTACTCCCACAGTGCCTGACCTAGATTTCACCAAGTCTTCAGTGCCATCTACTCCCAAGGGCTTGCTTTGTGACATACCCCCGCCATTTCCAAACCTGCTTTCTCACAGACCTCCACTGCTGGTGTTCCCACCAGCACCAGTGCAGTGTTCCCCGAATTCTGACGAGTCTCCTCTAACTCCACTAGAGGTCACAAAGCTTCCTGTCTTAGAAAATGTGTCTTACATCAAACAGCAAGCTGGAGCTTCTCCATCTTCACTGC
>VYZR01088027.1:0-10695 GCA_013400675.1 Oxylabes madagascariensis
TTTTTTTTTTCCTCTGCAAAGCTAAATGTTTTCCTGGATGCTTGCTAAGAGCTAAGGAACTATATAAGGGGAGAAGTGCCAGATGAATGGTATCAGGAGAAGGTGCTTCACCCAGATGGTGGTGGGGCACTGAACAGACTCTCAGGGAATTTTCACTGGCTCCAAGGCTGCCAGAGCTCCAGGAGCATTTGGACAACACTCTCAGGGACAGAGTGGTGTTGTTGGAGTGTCCTGGCCACAGCAAGAAGTTGACTTGATGACCCTGAAGGGTCTCTTCCAACTCAGCCTATTCTGTGATTCTGTGAATTAATTTGCAGGTGAGGGCAGGATCAGCCTGGGCCAAGGATTAAAACTTCAAATTGCTTGACCCTCTCTGAGCTTGCTGCTATGCAAAAAGCAAAACAGGTGCCATGGAAGAGAAGCTTGGCAGTTTCCAGGTGCCATGCAAAGCACAAGGTCTGGTTTTGGTCAAAACCTCAGCTAACAGATCTCTGTGAAAGACAGTGGAGACATCAGTCCTTTCCTGGGGGGGTGGGAAGTGGTGTTTTCAGTTTCAAGGCAAGGTGGATTTGAAGACCTCACTTCTCTCCCCTGCCCAAAGCAGCTCTGCCACTCCTGATTCACATCAGCACTTTCTGCAGCATTATGCCTAAGCGGGTTCTCATCACACAGGATACAGCTGGCATCTGAAACAGAGCATGGTGCAAGTACCAACAATTCAAGCTGTCCCCAGAGGCAGGCAGACATCACTGTCAATTCAGGCCCCACTTATGCTCTACAGGATTCCTCTCCCAGCTCCTCAGGCCACACTTATTTTCAGATGCAACCAGACTGGCAAGCACTGCGCCTCAGAGAGAGCCAGAGCTCGGTGACTCAGGAGAAGAGGCCTAGACCTCAGCTCCCAGAGGTGATATTTTAGATGCTCTCTACAACAAAACCCACTGAAGGGCATTTGGGTCATCCAGCGTCTGTCTCCATCTCATCTTTCCAAGTGCTTCTGACCTCTTTCTCCCTGTGCTCTGTCTCCTGGCTGATCTCTGCCTTGCCCTGGTTCTCCACCCACCCCATTTGTTTTTATCTCACCTCTTTCAGGGTAGGACAGACTTCAAAGTGGAAGAGCCGAGAAAAGGAAAATACTTCAATTCCTATTCAATTCCCTCCCAGCAGTTCTTACATTTTTCATTTTCCCACTCATGTCCTTATCCCACTTCCGATCTCTTACTTCAACACAGCCGCCAAAGTGTGGTTTTAAGCAGGCCCCTCCCCCGTGGTCTCCTCAGCCCTCAGGGAAAGGATATGCCAGAACACATCCCTTCTTCCCGAGCCAGTCCCTGCTCACGGCCTCCCTCCTCCAGCTGCACTGCTCCATGCTCCTCTGCTATCCTCTAGCAATGGGAACAGACAACAAAAGGGCAGTGCTGTCAGGCAAAGAGAAGGCTGAGGCTCAGAGACAGGAGGTAAAGCTCTTTTGGCTACTCCCTTTCCCATTTCTGGCAACCAGCAGCACGGAGTACAACAGCTCTTATGTTACTCATAGAACCTACAATGGTTTGGGTTGGAAGAGGTGTTAAAGATCATCTGGTTCCAAACCCTGCCATGGGCAGAGACACCTTCCACTAGACCAGGGTGCTCCAAGCCCCATCTGTGTTTGCTCAGTCCTCCAGAAAGCACCAAGAGAAAAGATGGTGCTGCCACTGGTGACATAGTCCTTGTCAAAAACAAGACAAAGGAAGGCTGTCCAGACACTGCCACACCCTGGGCAGTGCAGTTTGTGGAGCTGAAGCCATCAGCCACAGTGGTGAACAGCACAAACGCTCGAGTTGACACCAACCAGGCTTCAAGATTTTGCAGCAGCAGCTCCAAAAGACATTTCACACCCAGCACTCTTTCCAGGCTGCTACAGACACACAAACCAACTCTTTAATCAGGTCATGCTCTTCTGAGGACCTTCTGGGCTAACTGGGTTTTAAGAATAATTAAGTGCTGCAGAATACACCAGGCTGTCCAGATTAATCTGGATTGCAGGGTGGGAACCAGACAGTAGAGGCCAAATCATCCTCCCTTCTAAGTCATCTCAGGAGTATCTCCTTGGCCATCTTATCCCCGTGTGAGCCGTGACTCCATTATTCAACCTGACAGACTGCTACAGAAACAAACGACATCCTTCAGCTGCACCACCAGTGACTGATTTAAAGAGCAAACACATCACTGCCTTAACCAGTTCAGGAAGCAAGGACAACTTCATCTTCATGACTGCTGGCCTGAGGACTGCCAGCAGCGCCCACCAGCTCCAGAGGATTTCCCTGGCACTCCGGGGAGGAATGAAAGACAGGAGAACGGGGAACTCACCTGTCCGAGCCATCCTTCATGTGGACTTTGGCGTAAAGGACGTCTGTCATGGCAGGGTCATCGTTCATGTACTCCACTCCTGCCACCTCCACGGTCAGGGGCTGGCCTCCAGTAATTTGGCTAAAACCCAAGAAATGCCGAATGTTAAAAAGCAAAACATCACACCAGCTCTTGGAATGCAACACACAGCGCTCCTCGTGCACATACCAAATATTTGGGTTTACTACGGGAATGAGATTAGACACTCTTTTTGCCATAGTGAGACGCAAATTTGATGTTAAGTGGGACTTAAATGTTATACAGAGCCTATGGGGCAGTGAACTCCACTGAGGAGTTCTTTTCTGCCCCCTATTTTTCAGCTTGTTTGCACGGAAGAAACCCAAACTCAAGAAGTTTCCCTAATTCCTAAAACACAAAATGTTACGGCTGCTATTGCCTTATCACCCCAAGTGGTAAAAAAATTTAAATTCACACATTCGGTGTTTCAGACACACATTAAGTCAACTTGTCAGTGCTCACAGGCCACCTCAACATGGAGATCTCCATCCACATGTCAGAAAACCCACCAGAAGTAAATGGTTCAAGCTCTCGTTCCAGAGAGGTTCCTGCCTCCCTGTGAAAAGACCAACTGTAAAGTCTCCAGCTCTCTGATTTTTGCTGTGAAAGGTACCTGATACAGAACACAGCTCTGAGTGCAACATCCAACCAGTAGATAGAGCTGGTTTAAAATCAGCTCCAGCTCTTCATGCAGGATATAATGTGCACTCCCACACCTGCAAACGCTCGGTAGAGCGTATCTGCTTCCCAACACGCCGCCTCCTTGCCTTTCCCAGCACAGTATCCCAGTGAGGCTGGCGCCACAGCCAGCGCTCCCTATGCGTAGTGATGCCTCCTTTAACACCCAGGGCTCCTGGAAAGAACAGGGAGTGTCTGGGCAGGCAGCTGTAACAAACAGGAGTTAACAGGGTGAGTGTGACTTTGCTCTGACCTTGCTCACTTCTGTTCAGCTTTTGAGGTTCTCGGCAAAGATTCCCAAGGGAAATAAGAAGAGCGTGATTTTCCTTCCCAGTATAGTTACTGGGAGGGAAACAGCACAAATATACTATTATGGACATCACACTAACAGCACTAAAGGTCACGTATTCTAAAAAGGGTCAAAAAGGTCACAGCTACCTTCACAGGGCACTGCCTGCACTTTAGAAGAGGAAATGAAAGTTAATGAAGGTTTATGTAGGTGGAAGGGAGCCTAATTAATTTTCCAAGTATATTTACTTGGGTGTGGAAGGGGAAATAAACTAAAGGTTACCTTCAAGTGTTGATTCCCCCTTCACTAAAGGCAATAGGGAGCAATGATTTTCTCGGCATCAGTTCAACCCCCTTATGAGGAAGCTGGCACTTTCCAAATATTGTATTCAGAGCCTCCCCCTGGAAACGCACTTGCATTTCTGCTCAACAGCTGAACTGGAGCCATCCTTTCAAAGGCAGAGGTATGAATTCTGACCATGCATTAATTCCCACAGATATTAGCTGGCACAGCGTGGCCAATTCTTCATGCACCGAGGCAGCAAATAAATGAATGCGAAGGATCCGTGCTCTGTGTGCAAAGGCTTTGCAGAAATAAATAAATAAACCACTCCCCCAGGCCATCTTCAATTACTAAGCTGACCAGAGATAAGCTAATTACGGTGTCACTGGACCACATTTGCAGCTAAAGCCCCAACATCTGCAGCTCGGTGTTAACAGGCAGCGAGGCAGCCACGCTCCCAGAGCAGCACGGACCGTTCCAGGCTGATTACTCACAAGGCTCCTGATGGCTTCCCTGCACGTAGCTCCCCTCGCCCAGGAATGCGTGTCAAGGACACCTCAGCATCTGCTCCGAGGCAGGAGGGAAGTGCCAGAGCCAGAGCCCACTGCAGGCAGCGTGCAAAGGTAAGGGAGCTCAGCCCTCCCTCTGCAGCAGGCAGGGGACAGCAGCAAAAACTGCTCACGCACAAAGAATGGGGACGCACACGAGGAAAGGAAGTGAGCAGAGCAGGTTTTCAGGGAATGCCGAGGGTCTGAGCTGAGCTATAGATGCTGTAAGGCTCTCTGTGGCTGCTCAGTGATTTCTACTGCCCCATTTGAAACATTTCAGCCTTTTTCTATATTTCTAGAGTAGAGAGAGGCTACCGAGCTGCTCTTCTCTTTGCTGTTCCTTGACAAGACAGAGTGCTGCTGTCCCCTTTCTCAAGGCCTTGGTGATGACATCCCTTTCCCAACACTTACTCCACAAAGTCCTCTTTGCATCGCTGCAGGAGGTCACAAGCTTTCTGGATCTCTTGTTCGTTCAGGAGCACCAGTGTCCCAAGAGTCAGGTGAAGCTTTGCAGGGTTCTGGAACAGGCTGCTGCTGACCCCGTGATCCTGTAAATCAATCCATCACACAGAGGTGTCTCACCTCATCCACACACACCCTGCTCCATCACAGGGATAAATACTACAGAAAACAGGTACCAAGTCACTGTCATCAATCCTTTTATCTCTGGTCGGGTTGGTAACGACTCGAAGTTGAAAAGTTCTCAGGCTTTGTGAGGAAGCAAGCTCAGCCTGGCAGGTGAGGTGCAGTCCCACCACAACTCCCTGCCTGCTTTTCCATCACAGCTGCTCAACAGCAGCCTGGAAGATCATTACAGCAGGCTGTAACTCGGGACCCAGGACCTGCAACACTGACTCGTATGAGGGTTTTTTGGGAGGGGACTTCCACAGCTGTTGACGCAGCACCTGCTACCAGCAATGAACTCAACACAAGCCAGCTCAGATTTAAAACTTAAATCCATTTCTTGTGCAATAAAGCTGAGACCAGCTGTACTGACAAGCTCTAAACGGTCTCTAAATCCTGTCCAAACACAGGTTGTACCTCACAACAGAAGCACAGCTAATACCAGCTCTGATAATTATATTTTTCCTCTTCCCATACGCCCTATAGTTTGCCGAGATGAATTAAGCTTCAATTCCCTTTATAAGAAGCGCTGCGTGTTGTTGCTGGGGAGGAACTGTCCCCAGGTGGAGCAGTGGTTGCATCCAGCTTTAAGAAACGTGCTATTCTGTTTTAGGATGCTTATAAAAATACCTCAGGGATGGTTAACACACTCATATTAAAACAATTATTTCCACTTAGTGGCCACTTCCCATCGGTGCATTAAATAACCTCCAATTTTAACTCCAGAAGAAGCCAACCTGCCAGGCCATGGAAACCTTTCTGCATCTGAAAGAGTGCACCAGCTGAGAACAATAGCTTTGAAGTGTCTACTGTGCTCCAGAGTTTGAAATAAAACCTTTCAGACATTTAAATGCTGCAGTATCTCAGCCCATCAAGAGTTTCATGCCCCACATCTCTCTCAGCATTTTTCATGCCTAATGACCACATGCAGACCCTTCTTTACAGCACAGCTTATGGGCTGGACTAGGCACAAGGCAGGCTGCAAAAGAGAGGCCAGGGGCTGGCTCCAGCAAAAACCAGGGATGGCCCCATCTCAGTTCTCCCTACCTTCCCCTCCCTGCAGTAAAAGCTTTGTGGCTTTCTTTAAGTCATGCTGCTGTTCACGTGCATGACAGGACATGATTTCTCTCCGTCAGCCTTTTTTCTCCAGTGATATCTGCAGTCAGAGAATATTTGGCCCATCACAAAACAATAGCTTGGCTAACAGAAACCGGGAAAAGGTCTGATTTAACCTTGCCACGAACAACCAGCCGAGGTCACTCCCACAAAATGCACAGATGAGGTACAGTAACATAGCCCTTTGCAGGTCAGAAAGCCAAAGCCCTGCCCTCATTTTCTGCCCCAGCATGATTTGTGCTGTAAACATGACCCTGCCCCAAAAGCAGCACTTTCCCCTGAGGTTTTTAACACCTGGGTGTGGGCTGAGAGTTGAGTTGACAAACGATGGCACGTCACCTCCACAAGCCACGCTACTGCTGCTGGGGAGTTTAGCAGGGAAGAGCAGGCCAAGACCTAGATAATCCTCCTGGTTTACTCCCTGGTATTTCAGGCAGCTCCTCAAAACCCTGCTTGCACTCCCTACTCTTTCACAGGCCGGCAGATCCCAGTTCTCCCACACATAAAATAGCTGCTGCGTCAGAGGTGGCTCTCCCTGGAACAGCCGACGCCCCTGCGGGTGTCTCAGCAGCCCTTCCTGGCTGGATACTGCTCACCAGGATGCAGAAAGGCTGGAACTCAATTATTCTAATCCCAGATCATGATGTGTGATCAGCAATCACTGAGTCACCTCATGGGAACCTGTCCTATTGTCTCTCCAAAAATTTACTGTTCAAACTTGGGCTCTTTAAGATGTATTGAGAGGCAGGAAGAATAATCCCTTTATGCACTATCCATATGTGATGACTGTCCTTTTTAGCTTAAGCCTCTCCCTGTCAAAAAACCCCAACTCGTTTCCACTCAGGCATTTTTTCTCCCTGCTGCTACGACAGACTTCTACCTCTGCTCTCCTTTTTCAGAAGGAACACAAGAAACTGTTTTATCTGGGGTCTCCAACTCTTTGCAAAGCCCAAGCACGTTGTCCCTCCAAATCCGAGACCCCGTATTAGGGAAACCATAAACCACAACACACTTCAGCCAACTACATGACAAGGCAAGGGACCAAGCTCCTTAGGTCTTCTGCCCTGGCTGTGTCCTCTCTACTGTTTTAGGAGCTCCCAATGTTTGCAGACAGTTTTATGTTTTTTCGTTTTTTTTTTTTTTCCTTAAGAGCAGTATACTTCATGCCAGCTATGAGCCCTCTGCCACCCTGATCCACAAACAAAGGAGCCAGCCAGGAAAACAGCATTTGCACAGGATTGACTGTAGAGCTACAGGCTCAAAAAACCCTCCCACTTTCTGTCCCTTCCACTCCGAGATACAATACCTCATTAGCAATGTTTGATATTTACAGGTTGCCATTTATTACAGCAATCATGTTTCTTTTCCCTGCTACATCTGCAGCCTGTTCAGCCTGCAAACGCTGCGTTTGCACTGCTCTCAAAGACCCAACTGTGATTTTTCACAGCAATGTTACTGCAAAGTCTCTTCCCTTTTCCACCTGCACGCTCAGACAGATGTCTCAGCTCTCCTCACTCTGACACCTACATGATTGTGAGGGGAAACTTTCAAGGTCATCCAGTCATCCGGACCTCCCACTGCACCACATCAGTGATGAGCCTGTCCAGGTGAGCCACCTTCCCATATTTAGATTAAATTAACCTCAAAGAGCCTCCCCTCAGCCCTGCTTCATTTGCCTGGCAGCCCTGACTGTACAGCATGAACGACACCTAAAGTGTTCTGTATTTCAGCACAAGGTTTACCTTCTAAAAGCTTTTAAAGACACAGACAAAAAAAACCTTAGAAAGCATATACCCACCAACATAATGCTATAAAATATAAATGAATGGTTGTCATGGTAACTGTTTCAGAGAGAAATAGAGTCCCTCACAAATGCTCAATGGCCAGAAGAGATCCTCACACACAACATATACACACACAAATCTGGTCCTTTCTCTTCCTTACCATTATTACCCCTCATTCAAAGGCTGAAGTTTACCTAATTCTGCGATGTTTTGCACCAGGCAGAGAAACACCTCGCTTCTGTCACTGAAACCTATTCAGATTTCCTCAAGTATTCCGAGAAATCCCATTGCTTTGGACAAATCTATAAGCTCTTTTATTGCTCTGCGAGGAACAGTTTTGAATTACTGTTTTTCATTACTGATGTGCTTTCTAGCAGACCCTGCTGTGAGATAAAGTGATATTAGAGTGGCATTACCGGCTGGAGGAGTGATTGAGAGACGCACAGGGCTGCACTGTACTCCTCCAACTAACAGGAAGCAATAAATACATCTAGAAACCCTTTTGCTAATACCAGGAGAAGGAAGGGCAGAAAAATAAAGCACTATATATTCCTAGGCTACATATATGCAACCCCTTGAATACCTGTCACTGACTGACTACTACATTTCAAAGTGAAAATTGAAACTCTAGAGCTGATGTAAGCGGTGCCAGGAACATTTCAGGCCCTTATGGGACTTGGAGCTGTCCAGACACAGAACAAAAACTGCAGGACAGACAGGAAGGAGGAGGAAAGATGAACATGGCCAGTACCTGGTCTCAGCACTTCTCGGACCAAGGCTGGATTGCTGCAGTTTTGCGAGACAAGGAGCAAGTGAAGGTTTGCAGATGTTCTCAGGCAGCTCCTTCCAAATGTGACTGACAACACTTGGGGAACGCACAAAGTCTGTGAACACCTTTCAAGAGGATGGCAGGAAACCCTCCCTCCCCGCAGAGATGCAAACTGACATTTAAGAGTGAGCAAGAGAGAAACAATGTGACAGAGAGATCAGGAGGGGTTTGGAGGGCAAGTACAATCACCAGTGGAGGATGGGCCAACAGAGGGCTACAGAGACGTGACCCACCCAGGAGGCAGGAAAAATGAGAACTCGGCAGAGAGAAGGGCTGGTCCTGTGTGAGTCTGTTGTGCTGCAGGATTAAAACACTGGAGGAGAGCATTGCCTGCCAAGATGGAAAAAACACACATCTTAGAAATGCGTCACTGAAAGGACTTAGAAAGGTCCTTAGAAGACTCATTCAACACCAGGGCAGCCTGGAAGCCAGAAGCCAGCAAGTGGTATGGGATAGACTGTGGTTACTGCAGCAGGCAAGGCCATAGGGAGGGACAAGAGAGATCCATGGGACCTGCTGGCAGACAGCTGGAGGAGGAAGAGGAGGAGAAGGATCAAATACACGGAGTCCAAGATGCCAAGTCTTCAGGCAGAGCAGGGACAGATCTCCAGGAAGGCCAAGTGAAAGGACTGTAGCAGCCATCAGCACAGGCAGAAGGGGATAAAGGGCAAGAGAAACCCCGTGCTGAAAGCTGTAGCCTCAATCCAGAGCCAGTGGCACAAGCAGTCTCTACAGAGCCCCATGCAGGTCACCAGCCCCTCGAAGAGCTGCTTCTCTCACTGTACCTTTGGTGTGTCCCACACAAGGACTGGAACTAGAAACCAACAGAGGGAGCCAGGCCATCACTGATGCCAGCCCCAGGTCCCAACTCTCCGTCAGGCCAACGCCTTCCCAGGCTAATGTTTCCATCCCCCTGCCTGCAGGGCATTCCTTTAATCAAGGTGAGCTCTAATAAAGGTAGTGCTGCTGGCTAATGAGGAGAGATCATCCTCCTAGCCCGAGGGAAAGGTTCTCCTGCCATTACACTGCCTAACCCCTGGACCTGTTGGCCAATTTCAGTTGTATTTAATGTCAGGTGATAGAAAGCTCCTAAGATGTCATGGAATTAAGCAGCTGGGGGAAGAACAGGGACTTAAATCCTGACTGCCAGGAAAGACAAGACTGCAAAGACAGCTCAGATCTGCTCTTGGAGATGAAACAACTGACATACAAGGGACGATGAGAACTTGAGGAAGAACTCGTATCTCCCTAGATATCAGATAATTCACACCCATGGCATGAAGACACAGGAAACTGAACTTCTTAAGCTGTGCTATCTGCAAGATTGTATTTTCCCCTTAGCAAGGCACCAGAAGAAGTGATGGACATGAAAGTGAAGAGTAATAGCCCATGGAGCCCTGCAGTGTGTCTGCAATGCAACCTGCAACAGCCACGGAGAGACCTCTCTCCTGCCTAGAGATGTCCTGCAGCAGACACAGAGGACATGGCAATTTAATAACACCATTTCCTCTCCTCAGCCCAGCCCTGTGCACTGACACACCACTTCAGTCAGACCAGAAGCACACTAAAATAAACCAGGGAATGCACAGCTTTCCCTTCATTTTCTTCCTCATTTCCCTATGCCTAACTATTTCCTGCTCCTCCCAACACAAGATTTGAAGGCAAGTAGGAGTGCTGTCAGCACAAAGTCTCCTGGGGAAGAAGGGAAGTGATGAGATTTGCAGGATCCTAGTGCAACCAAGCAATTTCTCGCTCAGCTCTGGCAATGACACCCACCTTCCTTCACTGTCAGGAGCCAAAAGAAAAGTGAAACAGAAACAGCAGCAAATTTGTGAATTCCTACCTGGTTTCATGGTTTTGTAAAAATCATATAAAATGTAGACAGGTCCACTACATTATTTAGTGACTTTCCTATTAAAAACAAAAACCCCAACCCTCTTTAGAAACTTAGATATCGCCCCATCTAGAAAAATCTCTACTAACAATTCCCTACGTAAACCATTCCACTTGTCAGAAAATTTCACAACAGCACTCAACAAATTCACAGCAGATCCACTAACGTAAGTAAAAGGCCTGTTGAAAATGCATTCCTAGGAAACAGAATAGAATAAGGCCTTCAAGGAAAATGCCAAAGAGCTC
>VYZR01088059.1:0-21834 GCA_013400675.1 Oxylabes madagascariensis
TAAAAATATATATGAGGAATAGAAATTCATACTGCAAAGAGTATCAAAAAATATTTTTCTTTTCTGGTGGTAACCGCTTTTTGTTTCTATGCCTGAAGCCTATAAACTCTAGCTCCTGACAAAGGAGGAGGTAGGAAAATCAAGTAAATAAAAGGCAAAGTAAGCCTCAGACTTTTAGCAGATACAGTTCTTTTTGAACTATAAAAAAATGATCAGTCACTGTATAGTGTTCCTGTCAAGTCCTTTTTAGTGACTTCTAAGATTATACTCGTGTTATGTTCAGCTCCTTTCTCTCCCAGTGTCTGTGCAGCTACACGTACAATCACTGAATGGGCATTTATAACTTGATCTTTCTTAATCTCCTAATAAGTCAGCAGTGCAACGTGGGCTCTTGTCACATGGTGACATGCTCCTGTGTGTCATCACCAGCTGCTGTTGAGCTTACAGAAATACAGAGCTTGCAAAAATCTTCCAAAATCCCGCTGGGGACCAGCCCAAGCTCTGAGCAGTTCAGGCTGTGGTACCAGGGTCTGAGCTGCCCCATGGCCGGCAGGTCTCCCTCCTAGGCCGTGTTCCCAGAGGAATGGTGGAGGAAGCTGGGCTGTGGGACGTGCTGCTGATGGGCTTTAAATTCATGTGAAGAGGCTACTGTGGCACTGCAAGGACATTATGTGACCCGTCGCCTGCAGCTGCTTGACTAAACTGCCTAATAAATGTCTATTAAATAGAGTTGTGATACCTGACCTCTCTCTTTTTCTCACCCTCCCGATTGTGATTCATGTAGGAAATGGATCATGCCAGAGGGAGGTTGAATAAAAAAGCTTGCATGGTGTAAGGAGAAAATAAAAAAAACCAAAAACCTCTTCTGAGCAAAACTGGGTTACAGAAAAGTTTGAAAAGCCCAAAACTGTGAAACACTGACACAGCCTTGGCTGTAGCATTGCTGCAGGACACTCTTGTGTCCCAGGTTGGTGATGATACACTGGATAAAACTCTGAAACCTATGCCTGTCTTACTGACTTTAGCTGTGGCTTGGCTCTTTGTGCTCCGCTGAGACTCTCCAAATGGTGCTTCCATGCTTTTGTCTCCTGTTTTCCCAAGAAAGCCTCTCCTGTGGGGCAGGCACCTCTTGGTTGCTGCTGCTAGCTAAGTCGCTGAGTGGATATTGCAGATGTGCTTGTACACTTTGCATTTCAGCACATGCTTAAATAACCTTGGTGCGCAGAGCTGAATGTGCAGGGAAGAGATTTGTGGCTGTGTTTGGCTCATTTGAAGCCCTGCGAGCTGCTGAGGTCCTTTTCTTGTGGACACGGCTCCCGTAGTTGGAGCTGCTTTGGTGCAGGCACAGGAAGAAAAACCATTACACTTGATACATATCCCAATGTTCAATTTTCATTAATTGAAATTACGTTGAAATATTGAACGTTTTAAACATAAAAGTTTATGTACCGTGGTTAGTATGCTAATGGAATATTTTAGTAGTCTTTTAAGGTTAATGTCGCAGCCAGATGCAACGATAAGCATTTGTTCCTAAGAATTATTTTGCTTTAACCCCTTTTCCAAGATTGTCCAAGATCGTATTCTGGTGAGTGTTCATTGATGTGTGTTCATTCTGCGCTGTGCCTGCCAGCCAGCTGTCATTTTAAGGTGGTCTTTTTGTCATCTAATCCACTATGCAAAGTTGAATTGTAGTTATTTTTGCTCATTATCTTTGGCAGTAAAAATGTATTTATCTAAATTTAAATTGCTGTTTGCTGAGGATATGTGACGGTATTTAGAATTCAGTATTATTTTATTATCTCTTTGAAAGGATAAAAAAAGGCTCATTTATTTCAAGAGATATTTCTGCAAGCATGTAAAAATACCAGTGAAGTAGCTAACGTTTTCCAGTTGTTGTTGACTTCAAATTTAGCAACCATTGTCCCTGTTGATATATTTGATGCTCTAAAAATGTACTTGCCATTAAGTAGGAAGCTGAAGTGATTGGTAGGCAGATAATATTCTTCAGTAGCTATTAATAATGCTCAGAGGACATACGCATTGGAGCGTATGGAAAAAGCCATGGAATTGTGTAGGACGGAGGCAAAAATAATGCATGTAGCTGTTTGATTTGAAAGCCATCCTTATGTACCTCAGTGACTGCTGCCTGAATTAGCACATTGTGAACGCCAGAAACCGATATGCAAACAGAATGGTGTGCAGCTAATTATGTTTAGAAAATCGAGGTTCGATCCCTGCTATTCACTTCTTCCATGAGCTGACTCAGACCTGGTGAAGTGTGTGGGGACCCCATTCCGCAGGGGGCTTTGGTGGTGGGAGCTGGGAGTTGTTCCTCCCAGAGCCGGCTTAGCTCAGGGGAACGAGGGAATTAATAGCCCATTGAGAGAAAATGGAAATTTTCAAAACAAATATATAAAAGCATTGCCACTCTCCTCTCTTCCTTTGTCTGTTGCTTCAGCCACAGGAGGACTTTGTGCCAGCGCTGTGAGTTTCTCCCTGGATTTCTGAGCATAGAGTATTTCTTTGTCCCCTGGAGTTTTGAACTGCTCTTAAAACCGTGCATGCTTGGATCCTCGCGTGCAACATGTTTTAAACTGCTGCCAGCTCACGCAGCTGCGCTGCCCTGGTGTCACCTGGGGCTGCACTGTGTATGGGGAAGATCATATTAGAAAAATGTGGAATTATTAGAGCCTATAAATAGTGGTGATAACTTGCACAGCATTTATGTCACCTTCGTGCTGCATAACACACTGAAGTCCTTGGCTGGGTTTGGTTCTAGTTGCTTCTCGTGTCGCTGTGAAACTTCATTGTATCACGATGTAACAAGCAGCTGCTGTGTAATGTGGTGCCTGCAGCACAGGTGGGGGGCTTCTTTCTGGAGCAGCCAGCAACTGTAGTGATGCTTCACATTTTCCCTGGCTTGGTCCAGCTTCTTAGAAAGGAAACAAAATCAGGTCTGTGCTGAATGTTTCTGGCTGTCCAAGGTTTTTGGTGCTCAGCTTGAACCTTTAATAAAATTGCTAATAAAAGATTATTTAAGAAGTTTTACTTTCTTGTGGTGGCCGAAGATTAGGGACAGGAGGAGATTGCTAATCTTCCAAAAACAAAAGCAAAAAAAAAGCAAACAGATTCACACAGTGTTACTTACTGCAAATTTCTTCGTGTTAATTTTAATCCCAATATCTTGGATTGTGAGAATCTCAGTCTTCACAAAAAGAAGAAAAAAAACATCTTTAGCTGCTCTGCATGCAGAGAAAAGTAAAAACTCATGTAGCTTAAGAAATGGGGGGAGAATTCCAGTGATTGTTTTTATAAGGCATATTTTTTAAATCCTTTGTAGTATTTTATATTGTGGTTTTGCAATGTCTTGCAAATATTGCTGGTGGAATTGGCTACGGAAACATGGGTTCATTAAGACTTTATAGCTTTGGTCCAATTGCTGCCACAACGTGATTAAGGCATTAAAATATGTGGGCTCTGCCTCATGCTACAGTAGAGCAATTACTGGGTAGGTGTCCTTTGATACTGGAAAACAATCTTGCCAGACTGTTGCTGTCGATTTGAATAATCCCACTCTCGCTGAAAGCCCATGGAAATGAGACAAAACATGGCAAATAGTGGCTTTTTCCAAGTAAAGACTATAGAGTGTGTGTGATTTCTGTAGTCCTGTCTGTCCCAGATGGATCCTGTCCTTGTGGGTGTAAACCTTCTGCTCCAACACCCTGTACCTTGAGCTTTTCCTGTGTTAAAAGTGTCCAAATTGTTCCAGGCTATGTGAGAATTGCTGTGATGCTTGCTTCCTTTCATTTTTTTTTTTTTTTTTGGATATCATCTGACTGTTTTTTTCAGTGATGTGACAAAATGACATCAACTCCTGGTACATTCCTGACATTGGTGTTTGAGAGTCCATCCATCTTTTTTGGCTCACTGGTGACTGGGTCCTCGTGTTGGGTACCCCCTGTCAGGTTTAGATTTGTTTGTGTTGCCTTTTGGGGCCAGTGTCAGGTTTTCATTGTTTGTCCTGAGCTTTAATACTGGTGTTTCCCTTGGGCACGGATGGTGTTTCAGTGTTTTATGAGGCAGTGCTGCTGCGGGCTGGTGGAGGATGAGCACTGGAGCAATGCCAGCAAGGAGGAGGGATGCACTGCTACTGGCTTGTTGCTCTTTGATTTGGGTAGTGCTGATGTGAGCCAGAGTGCCAGGGTTTCTCGGGGTCCCAGCTGACTCTTGCAGAAGATCACCAAAGCTCATCTTATGTGTGTTCCTTAAACCAATAGTTGATTAAATTCACCAAGAACTAGTATGAACTGCAGCATGCCTGATTTTTTAGGAATATCTGGAATAACCCCCCTGTTTATTTGGTGGCACAGTCTGAGCTTATTCTGGCAGGTAAAATAAAGCTTTCCTTGGGAGTCATCAGAATGAGGTGCTACAACAGCATCACTTCTTGGATCACACAAGCATGGCTTAGTAATATTAAGGAGGGTGTGTCTGGGTGCCATAGGACTTTAGTGTCATGTGGAGGTGTAATAAAGAAAGCTGTCAGTGGCAGGTTCTAAAGTGTCGGGGAAGGGTAGAGAGGAGCAAAGGCTGCCTCAGATCCTCTGTGGTCTATGTATAGTTGTGGTGGATGAAATGCAGGCCTGAGGGAATTGGAGTTGCTTTTCCCTGGGTCCCTGAGGGAATTGGAGTTACTTTTCCCTGGATCTGTGATGGAATTGGAGTTGCTTTTCCCTGGATCTCTGGAGGTGTCTGTGGCTCAGGGACTGTGATATCTGGTCTTCCCACTGACGTGCATCCTGAGGGAGGTGGCAGTGACTACTTCAGTGGCAGTCTTTGTTTTTAACACTCTGTTTAGTTTCTTTCCCACCAAGTTTGGGTTTCCAGCAATATGATTACTTATGGATTTGTAAGTCAGAAATAGCTTGGTAATTGCTATATTGCTTTGCCCCCAGTAACAACAGGCATCTTAAATTTAATGCATCATCCACACAGAAAATTGATATTTGGCCAAAACTCGCAGGCTCTGACAGCTAATCTTAAAGAGCTTTTTCTTGACATGTAAAATAGAGACTTGTGGTTGACATGCACAGGAAAATTGATGGTATTTAGGATTATTCCATAAAAGAAAAATACTCCTTACGATTGGCTGAAAATAGTTGAGGGTGATTAAATTTAGATAAAAACCTCTCCCTAGAGGTCAGCAATGCAAAGGTCTGGGACATCAACCACTTGGATCGTGTGCAGAAAACCCTGCATTACCTTATAATTCAAAGCTGGATTTTGCCTTATCTTCAGGATTTGTGTGATGAAACTGTACTCATGAGCTGCTGACCAGCTTGCCAAGAATAGGTTTCTTTTATTGTTCTTATACTTTGATTTTCCTCCCTAGAATACATCCTGAGTAGCAAGAAAGCCCCAGAAGTCTTTCAGTGAAAGAATTACGAAAAAGAACTTTCCAGCGCTTGTGATGAAGATACCTGACATGTTTGTACAGATACTTGGCTTTCAGCTGCAATTTAAAGGACTAGAAGTTTCAGCAGAGAAACTTGTGGCTCAGTTTGGTGTCCATGTACTGCATTACGCCAGGGTTACATGACGCTCTTTTCTGGGTAAATACACATTTCACATTTCTTTTTTCAATATTTGGTTTGGAGTTGGTAGGTCTGGATGACTGGGCTTCAAAACTACTCAATATCTATTTATTAAATAGAGCATTTGTGTTCAACAGAAAGTGTAAGACCCAGTTTCAAAATTAGGCCCACGCGATTATGCAGTCAGGTAATCGCATGTGTAATTGCTTGCACAAGTGGTCGGTTAGATGTGTAACTGTCCATTTGCATGCAAAATTAACCTATTTTGTAAATTGGCCTTGGAACATTCATGGTAGAAAACGCGGCTTTCTGGAGATGGCTGTGTTGTCACACCTTACCCTTCCACTGGTGTCTTCCTTTTATGAGACTGATGTGGTTTAGTCTTCACCTCAGCGTTAGAAACAAGCTCCTGAGTAAGTCCAGTGCCTTTGGGCTCTGCTTTTGATGTGCTCCAGATCTGTGACAACTGTTGAAAAGATTGTGAGGGGAATGTGTGTGTGTTACACCCATGCATGTATTAAATTTAAGAGCTGCTAACGTGCGCACGAATGAATTGCACTGGAATTTACTGTTTTGATGACATTTAATGTGATGCTTTCACAGTGGCAGAAGAAAATGGTTTGATTTGTATATTTTTATGTGTGTATTTTCACATACAGTTCAGAGTTACTTTTTTTCCCCCTTTTTTATCTGGTGTGCTGTCAAATCACTGCTTTTCAGTGGAAGAGTTCAAAGCAACAGCTGAGGAATCTGTAGAAATACAGTCATCACTTTGCAGTTAGTGCAAGCACTTGTTCCTCTGGCATGGTCCCTGGGTGCTCGCATGGGGAAGGCTTTCTGTCTCTCTGTTGCACCTCCATGTGTTGGAACAGTAATTCTCCTTTTCCTGAAAATACAGAATAATTGTGTAACTGGCTCAATATGTGTAGGCTTTAACCTCCAGAGAGAGGTGGTGGTGATTTGTTATCAAAATTTGGTGCTGTTTCTGAGGAGGGAGTACTTGTTTGTGCCTTCAGAGAAAGTTGTGTGCTTGTGCTTCTCTCCAGATGGGGATGCAGGAAATACTGTTAAGTTGTTCGCATAGAGCAGGGAGCCTTGCTGCCACCCATGGCATCATCTGACTGTGCACATTTTAGGGCTCAGTGTGGCACCTTCTCATGCCTGAAAAATTAAATTTGGCAGAAACCTTCAGTTGTTGTTGTCTGGGACCTCAGGGTTTTGAAACTCTGAACAGCTGAAACCACAGGCTAGGCAAAGCCTTCAGGCCTGACCTGGGGCAGTGGGGAGGGCAGCGCAAGGGGGCCTTATGAATTAAATCTCTCTCTTTTAAATGCTTTGGATGGAGTTTTTCATTGCAGCTTCAATGGCAGCGGTGTCGTGGGGCCCTGCCTGTGTGTGTGCTGCCGTGCAAAGTGCCCGCTGGTGCTGTGTAGGTGGGCTGAGAAGCAAAAGCGGTTTCTCCGCTGGCCCTTTGAGCCAAATCCTGCAGCTTTCCCCTGAGAATCAGCGGGTTTGAGCAGTTATCCACGCATCAGATCAGTGCTTCCCAGCTGCTAGGGGTCCGAGTGTGGATGCAGTGTGCTGCTTCTGGCCTGCATGGTACCTCTGCTGCTGTGCTGCTCCCTCCCAACGAGGGATTTTCCGCAAGGAGTCACCCAGTGCGCATGTGGGGAGGATGCTCTCACTGAAGGGCGAGGTGGCACCTTGGGCTCATGCTGGGTTGTCTTCCCAAAGCGATGGTACGCTGAGCCCGAGAAGGATTAAGCAGGAGCATATTAAGGTCACTTTTTATTCCTGAGCTGAGGGTTTATGTCCTCTGTGCATATTAATTTCACAGCTTGCGATATGGTAGAAAGGAGAGCAAATAAGAGTACAAATGTGTTGGGTAGCCTTGGCAATTGAGCTGGAAGAGAGAGCAAAAGCTAGCAAGCTGGGTTTCCTTTCCACGCCACATTAGCATGAATGCTGTAAAAATGGTGGAAAGAGCCAAGCCCAAAACTCCAAAATTACCAGCATTATATTTTAATTTTGTTTATGTCTGTGTGGCATTTAATTCATTTTGGCTGGTGTTTGTGGGAGGTTATGGGGAGAAAGAACAGAGAGTTGCAGGTTGCCGTATGCAGAACTAAAATCTTTTATGTCTTATATGCTTATAAAACAGAGGTTGCAAAACTCTTCCTTGCACCTTCCCAGTAGCTTTGATGAGGGTTACACACCCACAGAGGGCGAGGGAGATGGTGTCAGAAAAGAACAGTTCGTAGTTGACCTGCAGCCAAAAACACAGGTGGAGAATTGCCCCAATTTGGTGTTAGAAAGAGGCAGTTGGGAGTGGGAGTGGTGTCAGAGCACAGGAGGCTCTTTGAGCTCTGTCCTGGCAGCTTTGATAAATTGAAAGTCCTTTGACTTTTTGTGGGATGCACAGGCAGTCTTTTCAAATTCCAGTGTGGGTGATTGCATTTTCTTTATTCTTCTGTGTAGGACCCGTCAGCCTTTGAGGAGGATGGGAGCTGGATAGGGGGTTTGTGGACAGGAGCTGCTGGCTCTGTGATGTTAAATGTGGGTTTGGCCTTGCTGGACTTCCCAGAGCATTTAGATGTTGCTGGAAAAGTTTTTGTGGCCCTTGGTGACCACTTACTCTCTTTTCTGCTGTGGGAAACGTGGACTTGAAGACTTGTAATCTCTCCAGAGCCGTGGATTTCTAGTCCATGGTATCAATTCAGCTTCACGAGATGACCAGCCTTCTGAGTAAAGGTATAAACCCACAGAGCATTCTGGGATAAGAGGGGATAAAAAAATGCGCTGTGGAAATTACAATACTAATTACATTACATTAGTACGGAGGAGCTAATAGCTCTCCTTGCTCCATAGCAACTGCTGTGCTTTGTCACAGGTGCTGCTGTGGGAGAAGGCAGATGAAAGGGTTAAAGCATGTTATCCAGGAGGATGCCAGCCCTGCTCTCTTCCCAGCCTTGTACTAAAGCCGTGTGACTTACAGCACTGTGAGGTTGGTGGGTTGACAGGCTTGCCCCACCGTGGGAGAGGGGGGTGAAAGCCAATCCCACAGGGAGCTTGCAAGGCCTTTTTACAGTTGTGTTTGGGTCACTCTGCCTCCTCCTGAGTCACTGCTGCAACTTCCACAGCCTCCGGTACCAAATGGTTTGTTTATCTCTTAATCTGGCCATGTAATAAAATATTACAGGTGAATTAAAAGAAGTTTTTATTAGGGCAGCTTTGGCTTACTGTGAGCAGTCTAAAAATAGACTGTGGATATTCTTGATCTTTAGAGACATTAGCCTATCTTTAAAAAACAAGTAAGAAATGAGGTATTTTATACACAGCTCTCAGAGCTGTATGAAAAAAAGCAGACTACAAAGCACAGTGCAAGAAAATTGATTCATCATCAATTTATTGCATGGAGCTCTAGGCAAACCCATCTCAAGACAGAACAGAGATCTATAAAATCTTTTCATCTGAAACTATGAATTAAATTGGGAGGAACTGCTGATGAGAGGCCAGAACCAACTCCTAAACCAGACGTTCTTTTGGGAGCAGGTCTTCTGCTGCAGCAAGATTTTCACCTGCCGGGGTTGTGGAGCTCAATTCTTATTACCCTGTTTCTCTCCTTACAGTGAATCTGGCTTATGCAGGAGCAAGCCTGCAATACTTCCCCTGTTCTCTCCACCCTTGATTTCAGTATAATTTTTCCTTTCTTCATTAGCGTGTCTTGTTAATCTTGTGGTTTCTTTTCCTGACGTGTTCTTCTCTTCTTCTATTGTGTATGCGGATCCTTTAAACTAACTAACAAGGAAACTTGCCTTTTTCAGCTGGAAGCCTCTGAAAACAAGCTGATGCATCTCCGCTGTAAGATCACTATATAAATAAATAAAACTTCTTCATATATTCCCTTCAAAGAAGCAAGTGAGACAATGCTCAAGAATTCCTGCCTGCCTTTTTTTTTTTTTTTTCTTTGGGGGAAGCTGTATTATGTCAGCGACCTGTAATAAATAGCACTGCAATGAGAAGCGACAGCCTCATTCACCTTGCATCCATGCAGAAACAACTAAGCTCTCTTCCCATGCCATGGGAAAAAAAGAAAAAAAAAAGTGAGAAAGAAGGGAATTAAAGAAAAGAATTGACCTTGGCTTGCAGTTGCTCTGGTACTAGCAGGATGCAGTCTACCAGTGAGACACCAAAGTTTTGGGGTCGCATCGCCTGTGTTACTGCAAACTGTGCAGCCCAGAGTGCGTGAAGCGCAGCCTGTGTCTTCCTCCTGCTGCCTGGAAGTGTAGTTAGCCAAGCTCTTAATTGGCAAAAGACAGTGGTTTGGAAGGCTGAAGTATTTTGACAGAGTGTGGGGAGGGAAGAAAGAAGGGTTTGCACAATAATGAGGTGCAGTGTAGTCAGGCCACTTCTCTGCAACTGTTTATTTTTTCATCTCCTGGATTTGGGATTTGTCAGAATTTCTGGCGATGTTAAGCTAATTTGGAGGTTTTGTTGCAAATAAGAGTATATGCTAAATAAAAGGGGGGAAATGTAAAGACCTTTAAGAGTACTGCTTGAAAGCAGATTGAAGGAAATGTATTTCTGTACATCTTTCTGTTTGTAACACTTGCTGTTAAATCTGTGGATGGTTTTCTTTATTGCTTTCTCATTGGGGTGTTTGATTTTTGACGTTTGTGAAACATCTACCAAAAAAATTACTTCTATAGGGTTATTATACTTTTATAGGATTTAATATCAGCAAGGTGCCTGCCCTTTCCCTGTGTGGACTCTCCATCTGTTTGTCTCTATGCTGGGATAGCCAGAAAGTTTCTAGGGATTGGGAATCGCAAGCTCTGCTGGCTTTGGGGTGCTGTGGATCTGGATCCAGCACTCCACATCCCCTCTCCTGGTAGCTTTTCAGGGGAGCTGCCCATCCTGCTGTAGTTAGGGGGCTTTTTTTGGTGTTTTAGGTTTGTTTTGTTTGGGTTTTTTTAGGAGCTCTTTCAGGCAAGCCTCACTTGCCCATCATCATCATCTGCTGGGGTCATCCTACAGTAAATTCAGTTATTGGCCCTGCCCCTTGCTGAGCAGGGGAGGTGTCGGTGAAGTGGCACTCAGTCATCTCCCCCAGCAGTGTGCCTGGTCAAGGCTCCTCGTGGTAAGAAAATGCAGGTCTTGTAGCAGAAAAAATTTCCTTCCCACTTTGGGAAGGGTTCTGGTCCCTGTGAGCTTGTCAGAAGAAATACACGTGCGTTCTATTGGTGGCTGCATGCCTCGGTGAAGTACATCCTGTTCATGTAGTGGTGCCATGTCCCCAGAGAACACACAAAACCTCCAGCTGGGATTTTGCATGTGCTGACCAGCCACATCCTTTCCCACTGGCAAGGAGCAGAGATGCTCCCTGGGAAGGAGTTGGCACCATCCCAAACTTCAGTGGGGGTAGCAGTGACACAGGGTGGTCTGGGGAAAAGTGGGGGAGCAGGATAGAAGACGTGCTGGTGGCACTGCACCAGAGAGGCTTTGGGACAAAAATGCAGGGAGAAAAAGAGCTTGTTTTGTGTTTAAGCCTCAATATGAAAGGAGTGGGACACTTAACCCTTTCCTTCTGGGCTTTCCAAGATCCAGGAAATGGGAAAATGTGCAGTAAAAGCAGTAGTCGTGCTGCTTCTATTTTTTTGTGGGACAAAGTTTTCTTGCAGCTGTTTCTTTATTATAAATTCATTTGATATTCAATGCATAAGCGGTAAAAATAATTAAGCCATTTAATATTCCTGCAGATACCCTGTGTACTTCTGAAAGTATTTTGTTACATTTCAGCATTAGTTAATGGGTGCTTGCAATAAATTATCACTTGGATTGTCTCTCATTTCTTTCTACTAAGTATTTTTCTTCTTTAGCATAGAGTGCTGCACAGTTGTAGTTAATGGTTAATGTGACACATGAAACATTGTGCAGTGGGATTTGCAAGGGGAGAAGGATAAACACTTCCTGCTACTAGCATGATGCTGCCTGCCCCGTGTCTGTGACCAGGTTTGGGTTGGGATGAGGAGGTGGTCATTGCTCCGTGTCTCACCCTGGGGCCTGGGAAGAAGTTGCCCGTGTTGTGCTGAACTCCCCTGGACATGAAGGTGGCTCTTTCTCTGTTCTTGACTTCGTGGCTGAGCAGGCTCTGCGGGTAGCTCTTCTCTTCTGCCTGGTTAGACCAGTGGTAACTTCAGCATCAGGTTGGGCAGTTGAACTTGGCCCAGAAGTGCCAGGATTTGGAGCACTTAGATGGATGTAACCTGCTTTACAGCCATCCAAAATCTAATTTCTGAGGGAACTTGGTGAAAAGTGAATAGGAGAGGTTCTTTGTCTGCCCATTTAAATTTTTTTTTCTATATAATGTTTTTAGCAGGTCAAACAACTTTGTTTTGTTATCTAACTATTCTTTATAGTTTCTCATTGTAAAGCTTTTGTTAATTAGCATTTAATGACTGGGTTATGATGGAACCATGGGAATCTTATCTGAAGGCAAAGCAATTGGCAAACGGATTCATTATGATCAGAGCAACCCTAATGAATGTCAAATTAATTCATAATAATATGGCACTAAAATGTTAGGCATATTGTTAGTAATTGCAGATGTGCTTTTTTACCTTATCCACTTTTAGTATTATGGCTTTTACTATGTATGCCAGAGAGCCAGCTTTCTACTACCTATCTTTTTACACTGGTAATTCCAGTCTTCTTTAGCTTCAAATAGCTTAATTATCTATTTGTCTCTTTCACAGTAATTAGATACAGCATGAATGCTGGGAAGTTGATGTAAATAAATATAATTTATTTTGGAGATTCTGTAACTGTGGGTTGTTACATAAAAGTGACAATGTAAATAATGATGATGGTCTGTTGCTTGCTGTCTTTCATGGGAGAAAGGGGAGGGGAAGTATGTCAAACATTGTCACACTTGTGATTAATACAATTTCTGTGGTTAGTTATTACAGTTATCTGAGAACACATAAAGATTTATTTTAACTAAAATTATATATTTGATTCTTGGTTTTAACACAAAATACCTAAAACCAGATTTCCATGTTAAACCCAGCTCTGAGTTTTGTAGCTTGTATTTTATGGCTTTGCAGCCGTATTTATTTTATTGGATTAGTTTACTTACACTTTCAGAATAGGAATTCTTGAAAAAAAAAAAGAAAAATAATAAAAAAAGAAATTACTGTCCTAATGTCTGTGAGATATAGTAGTGGCAGGTGGGAGGATACCAGGCACATTTTTATAAGGTGAGATAGGAGGACAGTATAGTCTGTCAGGCAGCTTTATTGCTTAAAAGCACCCATTACAACGTGCTTCAGGATTCAAAGGTGTTTATTAATACTTGCTCACCTACCAAAACACTTCCGTGTTCTCCTTCCCCTGCTCACAAAATACTTCCAGTGAGGCTGCAAGTATGTAAAAATTTGCCATGTAAAAATTTGATGGAGATATCATGTTTGTGTTTCCCACCACTCCTTGCCCTACCTGCCTTAGAACTTGGAGCCTGGGGGATGTTTCTGGAACAGCAAGAAAAATAAAATAAACAATTTCTAAAAAGTGGAATTTCAACCTGGCTAGAATGAGCGTGAAGTTACTGAGAGCCTTTGTGGGTGTCTGTACGGGGTTCAGGCTTCACTGCGTCATCACGGATCTCGCGCTTTGCTCTGCTTACAGGTCGGTGTGCATATGCAGGTTAGGTTTAACTGCTGCTGCTGCTGGGGTGTGCCCTGCTCCATTGCATCCTGCTGAAGGAGTAATGTGCCAGCATGGTTTTGTCTGGCTAAATAAAGTGGTTTCGGAGCAGAGGGCATCGCCCTTGGGTTGAGCTGCTGTGCCTCAGCCGCGCTCCTCCACTGAGAGCAGCAGGGCTGGTTTCTGCTCAGCCCAGCTTGTGCTTTTAAATCTTCCCTAAAGCAAAAGGGTGTATTTTCTTTTAGGAAAGAAAAGGAAGGAAACAAACTGGATGCTTTTTCTGTTGGTGGAAAATAGTGATCAATAATAATTAACTTGCACCATCTTATTTCTTTTCCCTCTGTGGAGGAGTGCCTTACTATTGTTTTCGCAGAGCCGCAGGAGGTGCAGTGGTGCTGCTTCCTGCTCCAACAGTTCTTCCCTCTTAACGCTTTGGCAACATAACCTCTGCCAAGAAGGTGGCTGTGAAATCCCTTGAGTTACGGGTGCTGCGGGGCAGCCCCTTGGAGGGGTGTTTCTATTTTATCTTCTCTTTTCCCTGCTGCAAAAGCGGCGTGGAAGCGAGAAGGAAGGCTTCCATGGGCTGTACCTCCAAAGGTCATATAACACTTTATGTTTTCTCCGACATGACACAGCGTGACAGAACAAAGTATTTATCTTGTGTACTTGTCAGCTTCGTTCTGCCAGCTCCGGAATGATGAAATACTACCGAATATGCTGCTGCTTGTTTCCTTTAGGGACTTGCGCTGATTTGTTTAAAGTGTCGTCTGCACCAAGTAAATGCTTCATTTATTACAGCTGACACCTGAAAAATATCTGAGGGAAACATATCAAGGCATCACACATGTTATTTTCGTTATTTACTATTGTGTACTTATGTCTTAACACGAATGAAGTCCCCTAATGGTGTTTTTTGAGGGTGCCACCTGTGTGTGCGTGTGCGCTTTGAACTGCCGCGATGGGTTTTCTGGAGACGCGCTCCAGATCCGTGACAAAAATGCATTTTGACTCCTGACGGGGTCAGCTTAACTGTTAATTATCGTGGTGAGTCACTAATGAGCTCTCGCCTCAGGAACTTCGTACTGCCTCTCCTCAAACTTTTCCCCATTACTTGTTCTGATGCTTAAGCGAAAATAAAAATAGATCTCTTGCAAAAGGGGTGGGTGGAGAAGTGAATGTTTGAGATGGTTCAGTGACCCTTCTAATGGTAATATGTGATGCAAAGGCTTTCAGATATAGCCCTCAGTATCGTATTAGGCTTCGTGGCTGATTTTTAAATTTTTTTTGTTTTACATTAAGTATTTCTCCATTGTCCCTGAAGAATAATGTGAAATCGAAATTCCTCTCTCAGCAAAACAATCAGTGTAAAAATAACAAACATCAAAGAGAGAGGGAAGCAGTTTGCTCACAGTACTAATTGCTAGCATTGTCATGTGTCAAAGTGAAGAATTAAAATGTGGCTCTAAGTTCCTAAAAGTGCACTTGCTGTGAGTTTAAAGGCCGTGTGAGGTTGAAGATGTGTGGTAGTGTGGGCTAGCAGGGCTACAGACAGTATCAGGACCTCCTGCAGCTCACTGATGAGCACCAATAGGAGCTTTGGGCATGCAGAGGAGCACCTCTGGCTGCTGCTCCAGTGGCACAACTTTGCTTGGGTTTAGAAAATGCACAGCACAATGTGTCTGCAATTTCCTGTGTCCTGCTCTGTATGCAGGACATCTCTACAGACAGTGTACAGCATATGTGTGCACCTGTGCTACACCCCAGTGCTGTGTTATTGGCAGGGGAAGTGATGGGGTCTGGATTTTGGATGTTTTATGGTATTGAGCCCTAGCCATCTGCACAGGGTGTGCTACAGAGGCTGTGCATTCACTGAAAAAATACAAACCTAGGAGAAAAATAAGTGTATTTATAGATTTTCCTACCCCTAGGTAAATCAGTAGTGCTGGGGAAAGAAGGTCTTTTCTATACAATGGGAAGTTGTAAATGGCAAATATATTGCGTGCTTTAATGTTGTTTTGTTTTGCAGCCGTTGTAACAATTTTAGTTAGCGAAATTAGATTCCTTGCTTGAGTAGCATCCTTGTTTTAATTTACTGTGGTGTGCCTTATACTGGATGCGTGCAGGTTGGAGAGGCAGAAGGCCCTCACTCCTCAGCTGTATTTTCTCACTGTGGCTCTGGACAGAGCAACTGCAGAGGGCTTTACTGCAGTGATGCTCTAAGCTGGTCCTACGGTTTACTGGCATACCCCTGTGCCAGCCACTTCTTCCATGCCTTGGTTCCCCCTCCTTTCTCTGTTTTCTTCTTACAGAAAGATTTTTCGCATGCAAGGACTTTTTTCCCTCCACGTGGCTGTGCACAGTGGCACCTGGATTTTAGTTTGAGGTGGGAGCATTAGGGAGACAGTTGCCATGATGGTTATACAAGGGTAAGTCTCACGAAGATGAAGCTGAGGAGCTGAGCTCCTGTGTTACCTCTGCGTTGTGGTGAGCAGTGTTTGCTGCAGTTTTTTGCTGGGCATGCCCAAGTGTGATGTGCGTGCCCAAGGTGGTCCTGACCTCAGGTGCTCCTTGTGTGTGTTTGCTTCCAGAGGTGTGAGAAGGTGGGGGTTGACAGGTAGCTGCTGAAGTGGCCAAGTTTCTACCCCAGATGAGGAGGATTTGGCTTGAGTGGGAATTGCCAAGGGAAGCAGGTGATGCAGCCCTGATGCAGCCTTCTGATCTGACATAAAGCAGGGGTGGTATGTCTGTCCCTTGTTCTAGATGAGCCAGGCAGAGCTTGGGACAGTTCCTTAAACCACCAAAATTTTGTTGATCACAGTGAATTAAGAAGCTACCTTAGGTGTGGGGCTCCCTTGGTCATATGTGAGGCTGAACATCTTCCTGGTGAGGAGGATGTGAGTGCCCCTGCAGGAAGGATGGATGCTTGCTTGAGGCAATGAGAACTGAGGATGCTGATTCCATTAAATTGAATATGCTGGAAAAAACCATCACCAGTAAGCTACTGGTTTCATGCTCAAGAAAGCTTGGCTGCATCTCTGACTTATCCCTTTCGAACAGAAATTGCCTCTTGCCACAGAGAGAGCTTCAGTGAAGTGGTGAAGTGTTCTCTGTGTAAAGGCAAACTCCTTAAAAACTAATTGATGTCAGTCATTTCTATGCTGGTATTTCACTGCTGCTAATTTAGCAAACAGATGGTGGTCCATATTATGGCATATGAGTTGGGCTTTTCCCTGGGCCAAATGATTACCTCTCTGGTTTTCAATTAAGAGAGCTTGCTGGTTACCTGGAGTGGTTTTCCTTTTAATTATGCACCTATTAGGGCAGGTAGGTAGCCAGCCCTGGGGAAGAAGCGGAGAACTCAGTGGCATGGGCAAATCCTTGTTAGGAAAAACCCATAAAACCAAACCCAAACTGAAAAGCCACATGATGGGAAAGAGGAGGAGGTGCACACCAGGGCAGCATGATGCACAGGTCTTTTTTTCTGCTACTGTGAGCATTGATAAATAGCTTTGAAATGCCTGTTTGGCAGGTTGTGGCACATAGGTGGCTGTAGCGCCGCGGAGGAAAGGTGGGGTCTGGAAGATGCTGTCTGCAGGCTGTATGCTTATTTTTAGCTCAGCAGAGTTCACCGGTTGAAGGAGACATGCCAGGAGGAAAGGCAGCCCCCGAGCAACCTGCAGGAGCTGCTGTCTCCCCGTGCTGGTGCAGGTGAAGGCAGGTGTTTGCTTAATGCCAAGGTGCAGCAACACGCGGTGCTGACCGATTTATGAAGTTTCTGATTGTCATCTTGTTTCCTATCCCAGCTAATAACAGTCCAGGCAATGAAAAGATACTTCTCTCATAATTACCAACATCTCATTTTTCCTTTGAGTCTCGCGTTTAAATCATCAGGTCTCCTCTTCATCTGAATTGTTTCCTCAAGCTTATCTTCCTCTGTGGATCAGGCTTTTATTGTATTTTATTTTGATGAGACCATTCATCTTCCCTGTGCTCTGCTGCTACCCAAACCTGTTTCCTCATTGTCCTCAAGGAGCAGGGAAGGAGATGAAAGAGGCTTTGGGCTTGAATTAGCCAGTGATGAAGTTTGGTGCCCTTTGGGATGGAGACATTAATGCAGCATCATGAAATACAAGGTGTGTCTTCACTTTGGGTGACTGGTGATGTAAGAACACAGTTAATCATATTTGGCTCTGCAGAGGGTATCTAATCTGGGAAAAACACCTGCCCTGAAGATGGTAGGAATATGTGAGAGAAGCAATGAAATGGAAGGAGGACCTCTACTAGCACAGGTTACTTGTGTAGGAGCATGCAGCACTACTTGGAGCAGCCCTAATTGACAGGATGTTGTTCAAATGTCACAGATTCTTCATTTGTTGTGTGCACCTTCTTCGAAGTGAAGAAGCTCTTTCCCCGGCTGACCAAAACATGTTACTTGGTGCAGTTTATGGCCTGTTAAAAAGCAGCACTTCGTTGCTGAAGTGCAGGATTGGGTTTGAGCTTTGTTTGGCTTTACATTGTGAAATGGGAAGCCACTTGAACTCTTGACTGAGTCAAACGCAGTTGCTTTGCTTACTTGAGTAGCTGATTCAGGCCCAAAATAATTTCCTTTTATTTATTAGCATGCTAAAATGCCTTTAATTGGGTTTTGTTGCAGTATCTTTAGTCTTTTGACTTGAAAGTTTTTGTTCTCAGTCATAACTCAGCAGTCAATCCTTTGGTGTGGTGTTACAGCTCTGCAGATTATGTGTGGAGGTAATTAAGTAATAACGATTGAGGTGCAGGGTATTTCCTTGGGATTAATGACTGTCTGGGAGGAGTTGATGGCCCAAGGTGTAGCCAAGGGCCATTAACACCAGCCAACTAATAGTTGTGAAAAAATGCCATGTGCCAAGGTCATTACTGCTATTAGAAGTTGAGGGCAATGAGGAGGTAGGTGTGGGGGGTGATGAAGTAACATAGGAAGTGTATGGATTTTGGAAAATGTAATATGGTCATAATGGGTATCTATCTGCATGATGTACTTGTTGATTAGCCAGTCTGCTCCTTCCCTCTATTCCTCACTGTTCTGTCCAAAGCTTAATGGCGAGGATCAGGGTGAGCAAGGATGATGCTTTTCTTGTCTGCTGCTCTTTTTCTTAATGGTGCCTTTTATTTTGTCCACTTTAGAGGACACTTTATGCATATTACTAGTGCCATTTTTTTCCTCTTCCTTTAAGAGGAAGTTTTCAAAACCCAGCCTAGCAGGGACCAAAAGCATTGAGAATACCATGGCTCAGTGGGATGAGATGCTGATTTGTCTGTATGAATAGGAGGGAGAAGAGTGATGCTTTTGAAAAACATACAGGTTGGCTGAGTGCAAACGTTATCGTGTGTCAAAGCACTTGGGTTTTGTAGCAAAGGGACTGTGTTTCAAAGCTGAAGCGCAACTGCAGTGGGGCAGACAGCATTTTGGGGGTTTGGTGGACAGCTAGACCTAATTGCCCCCCAAAGGCTGTGGGATATAAAGATAAATCTTCAGATAATATATTGTCTGTATATTAAGTTAGAGGCCTAAGAGGTTGGATGCACACAACTTGAATTTTTGTTGTTCCTTGACTTCAGTTATGAACTTAAAATCTGTGGCAGAGGAGACCTGTTTTGCACAGATTTTTTCTTTAGCTTAATATTCCCAGCATCAGAGGAGTAGGGCTTTTGTTTACATGAGGCTGTTGTACATTGTTGAGTTTTCTCTGCCCTCTTCCCCTCCCGGGTAAGCTCTGATTAGGAGTACTTGGCTTTTTCTCAGTCCCAATATGTCACTAATCTCCAGCAGCTGGCACCTGGATTTATGCTTTTGTGGGACTTGAATATCCCAAACTGGCAATGCTGGAGGCAGTTTAGAGGAGCCTTTTCTTGAGTGGTGGATCTCTCATGGTTGGAAACATTCAACCATCTTTGTCTTGACGTGGTGGTTTGTATGAGTGAGTAACAACAACAAAAAAACCAGTGTAAGTGGAGTGCTGTAGGAAAACTCATCAGAGAGATCCATCTCAGCTGGTGAAGGACGGAGCCAGATATGTTGATATCCATGGTGTAAACAACTAGTTACTTCCCTGCCAAGCTCTGGTCTTAGCTGGAGCAGTTAGCTTGCCACTGTTTGAAAATTAGGTTCATGATGCCTCTTCCAGTTGATTTCTCTGTTATTAATCGCTCTGAAACCTGCCCATTCTATGTTTTCTCATTTGCCTGGAGTTCAGGAGGAATGATTCTTTTGGAGGTAGGACTTCAAGGTGCCCTTTTCAAAGGGGGTTTATAAAAAAAAAAACTATGGGGTCCAAGCAGTCTTGGAATAGATGAGCATCTTCGCATCCTTGAGAGAGGCTCCCAGCAGCTCAGGTGAGCAGCAATGCAAAAATCAGCTTTGGGAAACTTCCCATTGCTGACATCTTTCTACAATCTCTGGTCATGTCCCAGAACAGGTGTGTCTGGCTAATGAAATGGGTTTCTTTTTAGGCAGGTGGATTTAAAAAAAATTCTTTAGTTCAGTTATTTAAGAAAAGTTTTGAACGGAGTAGGGGATGGGTGCGATTGAAAAATCATGTTTTTCTTTGTAATTTTCTTGAATATCATTGTAATCTTAATAATGATAAATAATCTGTTAAAAGCAAGTATGGCCTGAATAATAATCCTAACTAATAAACAGAATGTACTGTGTAATTTTGATCATTCTCAGCCATCTGGCTTCAGTCTTACTAATTGACTGAAAGCCTTTTAGCAACAATGTTAGCAACATACAGTGTTCAGTTCGGCTGAAGTTCCTGAGCAGGCATTCCTTAACAGAAATCTACTTTTTTTTTTTGAATAAAAAATAAATCAATACATCAAAATTATTGCTAGCTCTATTACACCAGCACAGATCATGAATCCATCAGTACTGTCTTCCACTGAGCTCAAAAAAACTTTATTTATAATGATTTGGTCGTGTATGGTTTCATTATATTCTAGTGAAACTGCAATGGAAAGACTCTGAGTGTATCCAGGGATCTAAATTCACGCTGGCAGTTACTTCTGAAGCTGCCAGAATTTAAATGCTTTCAGTGTTGTTGGCTGGATTTAAGGTGTCTCTTAAAACTCAAGCTCTCCCTTTGATGGGTTACTATTCGCAGTTTGGGTTTTTTTTTGATTAATGTACACCATTGCTGAAATTTCCAAGGTTTTCACGCAAGACTTTTAGACCTCTCAATTTAATTTGCCAAAATGAAGCCATGTGCCCGTCTCTGTTTTTCAGATGTAATAGTTTACCAACTTGGAGCTGGTTATTTGTTTTCTTACTTACAGCAGAGGTGTCTTTCTTCAATTTTTTTCTAGCCGAAACCACAGTGTAGTGACTTTGTGGCTGGTTTGGCTCAATCTGGTTGCTTGTGGTCTGTTATAATTACTGTGATGAATTATTTATAACCGTGCCAGCCCCCCGCTTCACCACTAACACCTATCCCTGGGAATTAGGGTGCCTGCTTCTTTGCAGTGGGTGGGCTTTTGTGGGCCAGGGAGTTAGTGAGGGGAGAGTTGAGTGCTGAGCTGGGATCAGTCTGTGGCTGCCCTGATGGAGTTTTTGGGTTTGGTTCTTTCGAAGCACTGGCGGCAAAGTTTTGGTGGGCCCCGTGAGCAGAGCGGGGGTCCCTGTTGGGCACGAGCCAGTACTTCACATCACCCTGTCCTCCCTTTTCATCTGAGCCATGGCTGCCCTGTCAACTGTCTGTTCTTAGGGAGGACATGGATAATTCCTGGATTTGCATATTGAAGAAAAGGGCATTTTCTGCATAGTTGGCTAAATTTTCCTATGCCATTTGGACAAGTTCTAAGACACACTCAGAATTTTTTAAGTGGTTTCAGGAAGTGGAAAGATACGAATTGTAGTTTCAGCCCTCAATTTTGTGGAATAAGCAGTGGTTAAAGGAATTACGTGGCATACCGACTAATCACTTATTTATTTTCCTCTAGATTGCTGTGTATAATTGTAGCTGCTCTCAAATACTGTCCCCTGTCCCTTGACGTCTATCATCAGATAACATTCACCTGTTTGAGGGATTGGATTTGTGTTGTAAGCTTTCAGTAAATAATAATGTGAAGAGTCAGTAAGGAAGAAATGCAATTTCTGTGAGGTCTGGTAAGGAACTCTTGAAGTTCAGAGGGAGCTCTGCAGTCTGATCCATGTTTTTAGATACCTTTTTATAGATCTAGATGAATTAGTGACTAATCCCAAAGTTTGCAGCCCTCTGAATGGGAGCAAAGAGCTCCTTCAGTTTAAGCAAAGCCTTTGGGTCAAAGCCATGTGTGGGATGTGTGCCAGAAACGGGGATGAAAGTTGTGTCATTTTGGGCTGAGGCAATAAGATGCTCCCTGGCAGTATTTTTAGATGGCTTGTGAGTGAACCTGTCCTCCCTGCTGTGCAAAGAAGGTTGGACTCCATTCAATATCTATTCTGGGTTTCGTGGAGTTTTTTTTGGTTGTTTGTTCTTGTTTGGTTTTTTAGGTTTTTTTCTTTGTTTGTTTGTGG
>VYZR01088059.1:21889-34401 GCA_013400675.1 Oxylabes madagascariensis
TTTTTTTTTTTTTTTTTAGTACAGTCTGATAAATTATTCCCTGTTTGAGGAGCAGACTTTATTGGTGTGTTTCTGATCAGTGTAAAACCAGAGATCAGCTGGGAATACTCCATTAAAGTAAATAATATTTTTTTTTTTTTGCAAAAAACAAGAAGCTGTATTTGCAGCACGGGGCACTCGGTCTGTGGCTGACAGGGACATGTGAAAGCCCTTGCCTAGGTTGATTGCCTTCATGATATGCTCAATCTGAGATAACTTGTTTTCTGTACCCTCTACCATTTCATTTTGTAGTAGCAAATAAAGCTTGGATGTGGTAAATGTAATGTCTGCTGCTGCTTGATAATACAGGCCAGTGAATAAATGAACTTCCTCTGATATTCCATATCTTCTCCTAATAAACAGAAATGCTGCACTGGGGCTGTGTGAGTGGCTTGGAATTACTTATTTCTACCTTCTCTCTTTAAAGTTGTTTTTCTCATGCACTTGCATGCTTTCAGTTTGCCAAGAAAATAACTTTTGACGTGAGATTTAGGATTGGTGATTTAAAACAGAATCAGGGTACTCGCCACATGATTGTTGAGTTGGGGTCTGTGATTCTGCAGTGTTTCAGAATTAGAGGACTTTGGGAATGAAGTCGTACGACTAATTTAATCTATTGAAACTAAAAATGAAGGGAAAATATTTAGGAATTTTCCATGTTGGAGAGCAAAGGGAGTAGCAACAACAGATTTTTAGGTGGTTCTTGATGGTGTACTGCTTCTTACAATTTCCAGTTGTTTTCCAAACATGTATTTTTAAAAAATGTCGGTGTGGGAGGCAGTAGGAAGGCAGAGACTGTGAAGGTTTTGATTCATGTTCATCATGGGCACATAACCAGCAACAGGATTTGGGGAGGAACCTTTTGGGATTGACACTAAAAATATTCAGGTAACCATCTGAGTGCTTGAGGTAGGCTTTTTTTTTTTCCCAAGGCATGGTGAGGAAAGAGATGAAGACTCCTCATCTGTTTGCTGTCCTCATAGCACAGCCTGGCTGCTGAATAGCTGAGTGACAGGCAATCTGGCCTATCCATATGACCATATTGTTTTCCTCCCCTAATTAGCCTGGTCCTTACTGTGCTGATGAGGAAACAGATGCACTGAGCAGCAAATTACCTTCATCTTCCCTCCGCACAAAAAAGACACAGCACTTAATTGATTCATTTGATCTCCGGCAATTCAAAGCAAGTAAAGTGGAAATATTTAAAAGTGGCACTTCATTTTTGAATAGGGGGAAAGTATGTTGGGAGTGCACATGCATGCATTTGTGTATGATTGTAGTTTTACAGTGTCAAATGTGAGGGTGATGGTGAGGCTTGTGGTATCCCTTTTGATGTCTTTAAAGAGAGGCACAAGCGAGAACAGTGAAAAAGTACCCTATTACTTCCTTTGTCAACAGCAAAATATTTGCATACTTAACTGCACCGATATTTCTCTAGAGATCTTTGGCTGTGAATGTTCCTTTTCTGTGCAGCATGCCATGCTGCACATATGGGCAGCTGAAATGACTCATTCCTGCATCTCTGAGCTCTTGTCTGTGTTCCTGCCTGGCCACTGGCGACAGTGCAGGGGTTCCCTGTTACCCCTGTTTTCTCTACTTGGTTTTTCCTGCATTCACAGAGATATATATGTATTTTTCCCTATTTTTTTTTTGTTTTGTTTTTTCCTTTTTGCTTGTTTTCCTTTGTTTCTAAGGCAAATATCTATGGGTACGTTTTGAAGGTGCTGCTCAAGGGATTGAGGAGAGCTCTTACTGGCTGTGTGTAGCTGGTGTCTGACATGTGCCCCAGTGCTGGTGTGGGTGCAGTACCCGGCCACTTCCTTGAAGCCCTTGGGGTCACTGGGAAGCTCTGAGCAAAGATGCACACTGCACATTCCTAAAACTCCCATGTGGACAAGTAGGATGTGTCTGGCAGAATGCAGTCTAGCCTTAAAGATGGGGGAGAAACTTGTCTTTTACGTTATAGCCTGTGTGTGTTTTATGTCTCGGGTCCCGAGGGAGGAAGTCATCTGGTCAAGGTGAACAGTCACTCCCTGAATTTACCAGCTCGGTGTGGCTGGACTTCTTTCATGGTGTCTTAATCCTTCACAAGGTGCTTTCTCCTGCAACTCTCCTCAGTGAAGGCTCTGCAAAAAGGAAATCATTACCATGCAGACATTGTGGTGGCCATCCCCTTTGTTGGGACCCTGTATCTTAGCGGATCCTAAGGGATGTTTAAGATGCAGGTATTTCTTCTCCTTTGCCTCTGACCTAATGTGGTCTTCACCGTGTATGATTACATCACATGGATTTGTCCCTCTGCTGCACTTCAGGAGAAGCTGTTGCCAAGTCTGCTTCTGCTTCCATTTAACTCCCAAGTGTTTAGGTGGTAGCAAAAGTACCCTGCATGCTACCAGGGCATATATAGGTGTTACTCATAGCAGCTTGCATTTCTCAGATGAGGGTTGTTGTGGCTTTTTTTTTTTTTTGTTTGTTTGTTTGTTTGTTTGTTTGTTTGTTTGTTTTGGTTTTTTAGAAATACAATTAGAATTTAGAATACAATTTAGAAATATTAAACTTTTTCGTTTAAATTACTAAAACTCCATATTTATACTGGCAAGATGATCACTGAAATGTGTTCAGGTAGTACCAACTTCACTCAGTGGACTGCATCTCATCTGTTTCTTCCTCTTTTCCTAAGCTTTGCACCTTCTGCATTTGTTACAGATGCCTGTTCAATAGATTGCTATTGCTGGTGGCTTTGAGATGCCTTTCAAAGACCTTTTCTTACTTGTTTTCCAGTTCTACTTAATGTTCTCATCCAGTTTATAAAGTGCAAGTCTGAAAGAAAACTTTTGGATTAAGTGGGCAAATTCCTTCAGGAAAGCTCCTGAGTGTGCACCGGCCCAAAAGTGCAGTGCTAGTTCAGTAAGCAAAGTGACCATGCTGTAAAGAAAAGGCAGATGTAATTAGAGGAGATATTTTGGATGCAGTGTGGAATACAAATGCTAGATTTGCCATGGTAAGAATCCTGACAGATCTGTTACCTCGGTGTTTTTTTTTTTTCTTTTTGTAACCATGAGGTAAGGGATATTTTTTGTGATGAAAATTACATGTGCTTATTCCAATTTACTTGAGCACAAACCTTCCAGGGGAAAGAAGTGGGAGCAGAGTCAAATACCTGTAAGCAGGTGTATTTTTCAAGCTTTTTTTCCCCTCTGATTATACAATGCTGAATTTCTAACACTTGAATGAAGAAAGTAGAAACAAACTGCCACAAAAGGCAGAAACCACAAAGACAAAGATATCTGTAAAACAAGGATACCGAAACATCATTTTAATTAGTGATACAGTAAGTGGCACCTTTTTACCTAGTGTGGTGTTACTCTCATTTATGTAATTATCTGTTGCTTTTAACATTGCACATGAAAAGTGTGCCTGCCGTTGAGTCAGACTGCTATGTCTGTGATGAGCTGTTCAGATTTTAAATAATTTGTTGGAGCAAAAGTCCTGCAGTTCATACTAGTAGTTAGGTATTCTGGGTGAGAGACTATTTGAAATGGAGTTGGTGCATTATTCACGTGTGTGCTTACTGTGTGTTCTTGTGAGAAATCTGAGTCAATGAAAGGACAACTCATGTCTGCTAGTGTCAGTTATTTCTGATTGTTTAATTTTAATTACTATTTTTCAAGTGGCTGTGTTGTTCAGAATGTCCAAGGCTCGGGCCTCCTGCTCTGGGATGATGTGCGTAGCACAGGAGAGCGATGTGTAGGGCAGCTCACAGAAGGGGGATGTGTAGGGCAGCCCCTGCTGCCACGTCCTGCCTGGGTGATGAAACAGGGTCCAGAGGGTGCCATCCCACACCTGTGAACATTTATGGATATTCACAGTGTGAGTGGGAAACACATCCCTTTCTAAAGTGGATGGGGTTGGCTTGTTTAGGCTCTCTGTGGGTGATGTGCACTGCTGTTGCTTTCCAGGTATAATTGCAAGGACATCTTGAAAAGCACAGGCACTGCATGGGCGAGTCAGGACTAGAGCAAAGCCACTGGAAGTTAAAAGAGGCTGCCTTGCTAGTCCTGCCTAAAGAAACCCAGAAAACTCCTGTGGGTTTGAGCTGAGGAGAAATGCTCGTCTGGGCTGGTGTGAGGCTCTGGATGGGAATCAGAGCTGGGCTTGGAGTGTTGCTCTGGGACAGCAGCTCTGGGGCTCTTGTGCCTGAGAGATGTTTTGCAGTGGGTCTGAATGTGGCTGAAGGTCTGGACTTCTGTTGCTCAGAAAATCTGGAAGGTGCTGGGGGGATACATTGGGAAACGTGTCTATGGGCAGCAAGTGTTACCTAGGGGGCAGTCCATGAACCCTGCACATGACATTTTACTTTGTTACTGCCTTTTTCAAGATATGGTCAGGATTGGATGGGTTTGGGTTTGTTTTGAGTGGGTATTTTGTTTGTTGGTTTGGTTTGTCTTGGGTTTCTCTGTTGCTTTTCTTTGTTTTCGTTCTTGCTCTGCTTGGGCTGTCCTTGCTGACGGATAAATGCATCTTGACACTTCTAGGTTCTTCGGAAGTCTGCAAAATCAGGGCTGAGATTTCAGACCAAATGAGCCCTTGAAATGTCTCTGATTCCTGAGTACTTGGAAATCTGTCCAATGCAGGCAGTGTCAGAGGCCCCGGGGCAATGCTGGAGGCAGGTGCTGGTACTCGGTGCCTGACTGGGTCTGTATGGGCAGGCAGACCCCTGCGTGGGTCAGCAAAAGGCTTGGGAGCATCACTCCTAAGTTTGTTTTACATTTATATTTATTGTCCTTCTGCTCCTTAGCCCAGGGTGCAGTGCCCCGTGCATCCCAAGTTGACTGATTAGTTGAAAAGCACCCACAAGTCTATGCCCCCCTCCCGTCAAGATAGATGTGCAAAGGAAGAAGATTAGGATGCTGTTTAACAATGTAACAAAACAGTGGGGAAAAAAAATGGTATTAAGAGCAGGGGGAGAAAGCCATTAGTCTGAAAAGAAGAGTAGTGATTTTAAAATGTGGCAAAAAGGATGAGCCTTTGTGTGCAGCGGTTGCCACTCTGGGACATTCAGGCATTACTGACAGTGTATCACTGAGGACCTGTTTTGGTGCTCTCCTGCCTGAGTTTTTGAGTGCTGATAGACAAGCATTAATGCATGTGCTGCAGCACTGTGTCGGTCATCTCATCACAGAGTGGAAAATTAATTGTTCCACCGTGGAGAAGCTCTGAATGCCAAGTGCCTTTCTCCTTGCCCCGCCTCCCTGCTTTTCTTCTTTCAATATTTAGCCAAAGCAGCTGAGCTTTAATACAGATTTCCCCATGTCTTTGCATACATCATTGAGGGACTGTAATTCCACAAACTAGAATGGGTCTCAAGTAGTCACCTTTTGAACTTCACTGGTGAAGCTAATTGAAGGAAACTTGCTGGGAAAGACACAAAAATAATTTAGTTTGTTTCTGTTAGGTTGTCAAAGTGTGGCTATTGTAACAAATCTTCCTCCTCCAAACCTTCCCCCTCCGCCCCCCTTTTTATTCCCATGACTACAGTTTATGTATGTTTAAAGTATAATTAACAGGAGAGACAGAAAATATGTTTTCTTTTCTTGGTGCTGAAAGTGGCTAATTGTTACTTGTCAAGATAACAGAATTTCAGGAACGGGGAGATAAATACTGCATGTTTCATGGGGGGCATACCAAATGCATTTCCAAAGTGATCCAAGGGTGGGGCTTAGGGAGTGGTGAGGCTCCAGTGGGAGTGTGGCAAGATGGGGCAGACCTGGGTTAGAATTTTGTCTCATTTCTTGACCCACTAGTGAGGAGTTTCCCCTCTCCAAAATGAAATCTCTCCTTTGCGCTTGCCCTCATGATTTTTGCCAAACGGGGAAGTGATAAAAATGAAGTTTTCTTGTGTGTTTGCAAAGAGTTTTGAGATTTATGGGTGAAACTCTTCATAACCTGAGTAGTACTCATTACAAATGTGGTCTAAGCTATAAGGCTTGTGGTCTATACTTGAGTAAAATGCCTTTGATTCACTGTGAGCTGGACCCAGGAAAAAAAAATGCATGGTGTTATTTGTGGCTCACATTTCTCAATGTTCTATCCAATAGGAAAAAAAATGTATAAAACTACTGAAATGATTTTTTTATTTAACTGATTGGGAGCTCCTGGTACATGCAGATCCTGTCCTGGCACTCACTGCTGTGGGGAAGCCTTCAGTGAGCAAAGCACCCCAGAGCATGTGTGTGGGAAATATTAAAGAAAATTGTGAAAGCAGGCCCCAGAAACAGAGCAGAAGAATTTAGAATTACCTACCACTGCAAAGCTTGAAAGTAGGAGAACTTACAATAGTACAGCAAGCAAGGACATGAAACAATAGTTTGAGTTTTAGGTTTGGCCGGGATAGACCTTAAGACTGAAAAAAAAAAGCCTAGCAAGGTAATAGAAAGTTTTAAGCTTAATAAGAGTATTGTGTATTGTTAATAGAAAGCATACAAACAAGCATTGTTTGAAGCACGTTTACGTGTGCTTTTAGTGATGGGTAGAACAATTGTCTGTAAGCTTTAGCAATGTGCTATTGGCTGAAAAACCTTTAAAATGCCCTGTAACAAAGAGGCCTTTAGACCTTCAGTGAGGAAAGCACCCCAGAGCATGAGATGTTTCCACCTGTGTTGGTGGGGCTCTAAATGTGAGTTCAGAGAATTGAGTAGAGTGAGTTACTGGTGACTTCCTGCTGGCAAGGGAGATAACCGGTCGCTATTGTCAGTGCCTGTGGTAAATTGCAGTGTTTAGAGTTGGCAATTTCGTGGGACTGTGGCAAGGACAGGTTTCTATCTGGAGCCAGCGAGAGGTAAATCCTCTCATATGGCGCTCAGCTGGAGCTGGCTGCAGCCGGGGCTGCCCTGCCGACATTCCTTCCTGTCCAGCTGAAGCGTTTTCACTCACAATTCCGTTTCTCTCCTCTTTTAACAGCAAAGTAGATGTAATTTTGGTGACTGCCTGAACATTACAGTGTGCACAGAAAAGCTGAATGTGCGATCCATCTCGCAGCGGCTGCAGCGTGTGTCTGCGTTGTGCAAGGTGCTCGGAGGTGGTGTGCACCTGCAGGCTGTTAGCAGCAGAATACAGACCAAGTCTGTCAAGGAAGTGGTTATTTCATTAATTTGAAATAGCTGCCTCTCCCAGCAGAGAATCTGGCTTGCTGATTGATTTCTGTGTTTGCAGTGGTCCCAGGCCCCTCACAGCGGGTGCTGCCGCGTGTTTGCTTGTTTGCCTCCCAGCATTTTGGTCCCCTGCATCTTCTCTCAATAGCACTTTTCTTTGCAATGAAAGCTTTGCATAGTAAGGACCTCACAACACCAGAACGAGCATGTACTTCCTTTTCTTTCTTCCTTTTTCCCCCCTCTCCCCATTCTGCTCTCTGCATCCACAGTTTTTGCTCTGTGCTGCTAGGCCAGAAGCTCCTTTGTTGTGTCAATAGGACTGGCTGAGCCGAGGGGCTGTAGCCCTCTTTTACCCATGACTCACGAGGAATATGTGTGTGTTTGCCTGTATCCCTTTCTTTATTCCTCCTGTTACCCTGTCAGAGTAATTAGTGTGGCTTTATGGCTGGAATCGGTGAAGAGAGGGACAGTGAAATCTGTCTACACTGAAGTGCAGCAGAGGCTTTCATTAACCTTACAATCGAGGAAAAAATCAAAATTAAATAAGTCATGCACGGTAAGCAATGTCACAATTTTCTGCCCCTTTCGTTTGTGCAGGACAGGAGGCTGCAGGGAGGCTGAACCCTGTGTCTTGTCGTACATTTCTAATCCTCAGCAATTTGGGGCTGCAAGGGAGGGGGCTGCACCTTGTGCTCCCATTTCCCCCTCGCCTACCACGGATCTTTATTTCCTGTGCCCAACCATGAATTTACAAAAGTTTCAGTTCAAAGTGATGCACAGGAATCTGTGTTCAAATACTGTATAGAAAGCCCGGTGTTGTGTTAAAATGCATGTTTAGGGAAAAAACTAAAGTTAGCATGAGAATGGACTTCCACAAGATTTTGGCTCACTCCCTTCCTCCGTGTCTGAGAATGTTTCATTCCTGTGTGAATGCCAGCTTTCCCCTTGTTGGTGCCCCTGGATTTGAATACCAGGGTAATATCCAGTTGACTTTATGCTTAGGTAACTTTCTTGTAAAATACTCAATTTTCATTAGCTGTCTTATTAGAATTTTTTTTTCCATGTGGAGTTTCATGTAATAATAATTGGACATTAGCTGAACAAATGTAAGTCAGCGGTTTTCAGCCTATGGAGTATTTTTTTTTCTTTTTTTTTTTAATTTTTTGACAGATGAAATGCTTTTTGATGAGAGGTGGTGGATTGGATGCTAAAGGTGGCGAGCATTCAGCTCCTGTATTTTTGTGTCTTTGAATAAATTAGTGTCAAAGATATGAATTTAAATTCTGATTTCTCTGTTTATTCACTTAGACCAGTTATATCTTTTATATCTAGAGCTGGTCCAACTTTTTCACATTAATAGCTTTCCACTAAGAATATGTTTGGTTTAAGTCAAAGTTCTCTAGAAGAAAACTGCTCTTGTGTTTTAGTTTTTATTTTTTTCTCCTAACAGCTGAGTTTTCACACTGCCTTCTTAGCTTAATGAAACTTAATTCCCTCTTCCCTGTCCCCCTTTCTCATCCTGCTTCTTTGTATCTTTCTTTTTACATGAAAATGAAAGGAAACATTTTAAGATCCTGAAATGGTCATCCAGAGGTTACCAGAGGGTGACCAGGTGAATACAGTTACATCACTGCCCATGAGGAGGGAGGAGAGTCGGTGTAGCCTGTGGTCCAGATTATACATTTCGTATGTTGGATGATTATACAGCTCATATTTGGAGCTTCATACTCTGTTTTTTTGAGCAAACAACTGCAATTCTAACTCAGCATGACTTGGTTTGAGGTGTGTATTTAAAAAGATAATTTAAATGCCCTGAGAGTAGAATGCACTTTTTGTAAATAGGACTTGGAGTATTTGAGTGCTAATATTTTGCTTTAAAATCTCCTTGTTTTGTCATTATCCAGGGGCATCTCTCCGTGCAGACTGTGCGGCATTGTTTATGATTTTCAGTACTTCCCCTATAAATGAGAACTTTTATAAAAGAACAGGAGTTATCACAGTCCTAAGTCTGCGCATAGTTAGAGAAAAAACTAAATAAAAAGTCAAACAGCCATCATCAGTCTGTAGGAGCTGGAATGAGAAGAGCTAACGATCTATCCAAGTGATAAATGGGGGAACCATCTGAGAGGGCTTTGGCAACAAGAGAAGACAGATGAAGGCAAAATGGCTCCTCTCTGCCTGCCTTTTGTTCTTTGTAGAGCATGATGATTAAAGCTTATTTAGCAATCTAGCTCCTAACCTGGGCTTAAATGACATTGTGAATTAACTGGCACACAGTAATAAATTAGAGCAATTAGTGACTACATATCGCTTTTTCTTATGGAAGTGATGTGCCCACGTGGAAAGGGAGAACCTGATTTCAGGGCTGAGCAGGTACCTGTGGGAAACATGTGCTGGGGTATCTTCACTGAGGGTCCTGCCCTCTCCAGTGGATGGACTCTGCATCATTGTCCATGGGATTGGGATGCAGGATGTTGGAGAGTAGCCTGTGTGGAGCACTCATGCTAAAAGGTGGCTGAAAGGATCAAAATGGGATTTAGGGATTTCATTCTGGAAACAATTTTTATCAGATCTGAGTGATGCCTTGGGAAGGCTGACCTGAAACAGAGACTGAACAGAGCTAAGAGAATAAAGTAGATATATATTGAAAGGCCTTTAGGATACACCTTGGGCAGGACAAGAGCCTGGCCAGGGCTACAGCCAAGGTGGACCCAAAATGGTCACAAAATGGATGCCCGGTCGCGAGCTCTCACACTTTTATAAGTTTTGGTCCATTTGCGTATTGGGGTTTAATTGTCCAGTTTCAGCTTTGGGTTGTGAAGTTCCATCCTTCTTGTTTTTTCTCTTCAGTCCACTGTTGTTTGTGCTTTTTGGGCCTGAAACTTGTACCTGTTGTCCTTGGTCTTCAGCAGGAAAAGGATTTGTTTTGTCTCTCTACTCTGTGAAGAGAGCTGACTGACACTTAATATGAGGCTCAGAGATACACCCCTAGGCAGCACAGAATCTGAAAAACATGAAAGCTAAAACTTACGCCATCATGAGTGCATTTGATTTGCTGTGTTTAGACTATTTTGAATGGTTCAACTAATGACAAATCTTTTGGGAAGAAGCATTGTTCTTCTAATGTCAGATCAGCCCAGTTCAGCAAGCAGGCAAGGACCAGGCTGTCCAGCAGAGGCACCTTAGGACACTTCCACGGTACATAACATGGTGCTTAAAGTTCATCATAAGTGCTTTAACGTGGAAAGATGAGCTTAAGTGTGTGTAAAAAGCTTTATGGGATTGGGCTGCAAGCGGGAGAGGGACGTGCTTTTTTTCTCTGTGCTTCTGGAAAGGTCACTGACTTGGTGGGGTCCTATCCTCCCAGAAACTGTGGCTGTTTCCTTTGTCAGATTTACCTGGAACAGCGTTTTGGGAAGCAGGAGGTCAGGTAAGATGTGGTGGCAGGCTGCCTGGTCCTGTCAGTACTGATGAGGGGCTGCAGCCATCCTGGGGGAGAGCTGTGCGCTGTCTCACCCGCTTTGTCACCGGCTGGAAATGGCCTCTCACGGGGCACGTTGCTGCTGCTCCTGCCTCCAGTGTGAAGTGTCAGTGATGCGTGGCCTTTATGGGGCTCATTTCCCAGCTGCTCCACCCCTTAGGAAATAAAGCCAAGTGCCTGTGGTCTGACTATCATCCTCTGGTTTGTAAACTGTGCTGACACTTTTCCCATGCTCCCAGAGCCTGTAAAAACTTTAATCTTGGAGAAGACATATGAGTGTGAAATTTAAAAACTGAGAGTGAAATTCATCCAGTTACTCACATATTTGCAGAAGGGTGTGCAGGGGAGCCAGGTGTGATGTTGTGCATTTGTAGGAGCGAGGACTTGAAGCAGATTTTGTCTGGCTGTTTTTACCCAGACATTGCAATTTCTAAGCTTATTTACTATACTGCCATGCTGAGCCATAAGACTTGGAGCTGTACAGGAAACACCCTTGTGCTCCTCTTTTTGTATCATTGAGGCTGGAAATAGCAAAGCAAATTTGTCATGTGAGAACAGCCAGGTTTTGTTCCCACTTTTTTCCATATGAGGAGAGCATGTGCTAAGCAGTTGTACACCTTTTTTGTGAACCTGCACAGCAGGTGCATCAGGAAAGGAGGTTTGGGCCATGGTGGTGTTGGAAAGAAGGATGTGAAGAAAAAGTAAAAGTGACTACGTTCTAAGGATAGATCTTACTGGAGAGGTACCACCTGCTTTCTAAGAAGATAAAAGGCTTATATAAATAAGGTAGGCAATGAAGTTTAACTAAGAAATGGAATACCAGATTAAAAATGCGAGTGCCAACTCACNACACCTTTTTTGTGTACCTGCACAGCAGGTGCATCAGGAAAGAGTTTTGGGCCATGGTGGTGTTGGAAAGGAGGATGTGAAGAAAAAGTAAAAGCGATTGCGTTCTAAGGATAGATCTTACTGGAGAGGTACCACCTGCTTTCTAAGAAGATAAAAGGCTTATATAAATAAGGTAGGCAATGAAGTTTAACTAAGAAATGGAATACCAGATTAAAAATGCGAGTGCCAACTCACTCAATACAGTGTCAGCCCTTCTGATAATGTGCTGGTCTCTTGAACCTAGAATTGATTAATCAGTCAACTGTTCCTTTCTTAAGCAAGCAGTTACTGGCAAGAGGAGGTATAGTGGGGTTTGATCCTGTACATCAGATCATTAACTATATGTTCATATAGGGGTATCTAGGCTGCAATTCTATAAAACCACTGATAATAGGATCATAAGTGTTAATTAGTTGACATTAATTTATTCTGTTAAATTCTAAAGCTGCTGCTTTAATTGAAGTGACTCATTTACTTAGGTAAGCCTTAGTGCTGTGCTACTCTCTTGTCACAGTTCCCAATTTAGAAGTATCTCAGTCTCACAAGATTGGCAGTGATTTGCTGTTGTGCTCAAAGTAGGTATTTTGATGACTTCTACAGAAAAGAAAAGAGAAAAAAGTGGTGTAAAAGGACTTTTTAGAGTTACTGGTTAATACTGTATAGTTTGGTCTCCAGTGCAGTTACCGAAAATGCTCAAGCTGCTGTTGGGGGAACGTTTTGGATACTGACCATAGCCTTGGATGATCTTTCTCTTGTTTCCTTTGATTTTGTTTTGTATGTGCAGCAAGCTTCTTTTAAAGCTATTCATCAGCTGCTCATCACTTGTATGACCTGAGGGTATAAGGGGTGTGCCATCCACCCGAGTTTTGATGCCTCTGTGTTCTCAAAGACTCCAAAAAGTGGAGAATTAGGTTTGGTCTGTTGTTGGGCAGAGTAAATTAGAAAAAGGACTT
>VYZR01088096.1:7400-20744 GCA_013400675.1 Oxylabes madagascariensis
ATTCATAGAAAGTGATCTTAAAAGGTTTAATGGCAACATAGGAATATGTTTTGTCCAAAATAACTGTTTGGAGACTTTATACGGTTAAGATTACAGAAACAAGCTGTAATTGCTGAGAACCACATGGTAGCATAGGCATGTTTTTGTGGCTGGGACATAACTGCAGATTTCAATTTGAAAAAGCTATGCATGGTGTTTTGGGGTTTTAGAAAAGACAAATTACAAAACTGCAGGTATTATATTTCCATCCACATCTTTTTATATATTGGTAAGCTCTTTCATTCAGGATTGGCAATACGATAACAAAAAAGAAAAAATACAACAGAGTTTGTGCATGCTGCACAAAAGAGGGGAACAGAGCCAATGCTTTTTGTTGTTTCTATATATCTATGGATGAAATTCAATGACAATTTCTGATTGCATTCTTCACAGGATGAATGAGATGTGATTCTTTCCGTGTTCATGGAAGAAGAATCCTTCTCTTCAAAAACCGGTTTATGTTAAAATTTTTTTCTATTGCAATTTGTGTTACCACTGTATTATTTCTGTTCTGTTCTCTGAATCTTTTAGTTAGTTTTAGAGACTCAAAGAGGTTTTGAGACTCAGAGGCTGGGGCATCCTTATAAATCTAGTCCTGAACTGAGGTCTGAAATCAAGTGTGTCAGTGCACAGAGGCACTGGGGATATTGAGTGTAGCTGCTGTAACCCCTGGGTCCCTTTCTGCTTCTCACCTTTGCCTGGAGAATCTCTTCCAGCTGCAGATAAGGCCAAAGACATGCTTCTGCATATTGCCTTTCCTCCTAGCACACAGGACAGAAAGAGTACAGCAAATGCTTTACAGGATCCATATGACAAAAATTTTCTGTAGTTTGAAACACTTCATCATGAACAGGGAGCAGATGCTACTCAACTGACATGAGCTTGATACATAAGGGCCACTTAGAACAATTAGCACTAATGGAAGAAATGGCAATTAGGTCATGTTTAAAAGATAAATGCCAGTGTTTTGAGCTGCCTGTGCTGTCATAGCAGCACAGATATTACTTCAGGCTGACATCCAATTATCTGACTTGCTTTTTCAGGTAGGTTCTTGAGTTTTGCCATGGCTGCATGGCAATGCCCAGATCACTGTGGCTCTGCTTCTGCCCACCTCTCATCTGCAGGGCTCTTCTTAGATAACTTCCAGCAACAGAAAAATGGAAACATAGATGTAAATAGGAACACCAAACTGAAAAATTATATTTTGTATAAAAGCCTTGTACTCAGTAAAAGCTTCATTCTGACTCTGCTCCTGAAGGCAATAGCTGAAATAAATATACTAATTTTTGCACAAGAAAAGTGATGTTGAAGCATAAAAATAGAGCATTCTGGAGAAAAGTGTGAGATTTTAGAAATGGCTCTGTCCTTCCAAATGACCTGGACAAGAAATGAAAGTACCCTGCACTGAAAAATAATAGACTTAATGAATCTTCTCCTAATTTTCTGGATATGGTGGTTGGACAGAGGCTGATATGGTTGCAGTGAGAGAGGCCTGCAGGATAAACCTGCTGCAGTTCCTCTGCCCCATGTAGCAAATGTGCTACAAAATTGATATTGCTCAGACAATCAACCTCCCCAAGCAAATCAATGCCTGTCTGCTTTTGAAGTGTCTGTTTTTGTCTTTTTAAAGGAACAGAAGTCAAGAGGTTACAGTTGGTATTCTCTAGAATCTTTCTCGTTTGTCCACAAAACTTGGGGTTTGTTTTTTACTAAAGTTTCATGTCAGGGTAACATTTCTTTCAGCTTCATGACATTCTCATAGCAGTAGCAGTACATGTATAAATAGGGTCCCTTTTAAATAATGTAGGATTAATGGCCAGCAGTTTCTCAGCTTGAAATACTTGTGTTGGTGGAACATCTGTGCCGAGTACAAGATCTCTAACATGTACATTACCAGTGTGCAGTAGTACACTGCGGCCTCATGAAGAATTATTTGGAAAGCTTGTTCACCAAATATATCACCCTGAGTGAGGTCCTTTGTTGAAAAACGCTTCCAGCTACCATAAGAGTATTCAAACAGCATAAAATTCTTTTATGTGTCAGGGATTTATCTGGAACATATCCATGAATGGCTGGAAACAGTGAACAGTCCATTACCAGTGTCGAATATCAAGGATCCAACTTCAAGTAAATGTTCTTTCTATATAGAGGAGAGTCCAAGTTTATACTAGAGTTAAATACTAAAAAAGTTGATACCAATATCTTTATTGGGGTGTTAAATATACTTGATAGCACCAGAAAAATTGTGTATCACATACTGTGGAATAAAGAGAAGAATGAGTTAGTATTTTTCTGACTCAAAATACGAAACCAGATTCCAGGGCAGATTATGGCTTCTAAAAGGAGGTTCACTGTGAATGGAAGAAAAGGAACCATGCCAGAGAAGGGATCCCAGGAGAACTGCAGTTGAGTCAAGTTTCTTTTTTCTGGAGACGGTAGAGTTAAAAGGGTGAACAGGGTAGCACAAGATCTGATCACCTTTCCACATTAACACATTGCACTATGCATGAATTTTCCTCTGACCCAGGGTTTAGTTTGAGCTAATTACCCAAATTATCCTTCCTGTATGCTCCACTTTAGTGTAGGACAGAAGGAATTTATAAATGCTAGATGTGATATTCATTGTTTCAACAAAAGTTTCAAGTAGAGATAAAAGTTCTGTTTGCTTTGGAAAGCAGCCATAGACAAAGTTTATTTGCTACTTCAGTGCCAAGTTGAACTGCAAATAAAGACAGCAATTCTCTTTACCCTGACCACAAAGCACACGAACCTTTAAGCCAGCTAAAGGAAGCCCCTGTTTGTGAAAATTAATGTGAACATTTCAATTTATGCAGCCTATGCATACTTTCTTGTGTTTAATATGGTTCTCCTCTAGGATTTTAGAAATATTTTAGTGTCATGAAACTGCAACTCTGACTATCTATGTGTAAAGGCTGGAACGTGGCTAACAGCTGGTGACTAAGGTATCACCAGCAGCTCTACATATGGTTCTTCACAGTCTGGAATAGAACTGTCACTGCCAGCATTTCCATCCCCCGAGGACTTACTGGCACAGGCCCACAGTGCTCCTGTACCTCAGTGAGTGCAGATTTGAGGAATGAGTAAATCAGAGGTAGGAAATGGGGGTGGTTTTTTAGTGTGTTGATAACTTATGTACATTCTTTCCCATCTCTGCAATGAAAAGGACAGTGATACAGCCCAGCTTGTGTCCTCTCAGGCAGCTTTACTCTATGCATGATTTTAATGTTCTGTGAAAAATATTTGGTGCACCCTTTCACTATTTAATTAGTTTGATCCTGAAAATCTTTTATTTCCCTAATGAATGCTTTTATGAATCTTTCTTCAGATTCATTTTCCAAGGAAGATACTTACTCATATGCTTCCAGTGTTGGTAACACCATGGTCTTTGCAAATGTAATGTCCAGCCTTTGGCTTGCAAACAAATCTACTTTTGTCAAAAGTGTAAACCTATGTACAAATACATCATTCATTGTGTTTAATAGCAATGATAAAGGTAGAAAATGTTGAACACAAACACATAATGATTTGTCTTGTATAACATTCACCTGATGGTTAGGACTTTTCTTTTGATTATTGTCACTTCTATGTCACTTCTAGAAATAGCAATATCTTCCAGAATAATTTAGCTTTGGGGAAAAGTGATGTATTTCATTTATAAATAAATTCTGGTTTCACATGCAAACCCTAAATGAGAGTACAGATGAGCATAAGGAAAAGGTTTGTCTGCTAGTACACCTCTTCTTGTTTTCCATTACAGCTTTGCTAAAAAATTATGCAGAGATTGTAGTTATCTTTCCAGTTTCTACCCAGTTATTGGAAACAAGATATTTTCTTGCTCAAGGGTCTCTAAAGCAAGGTACAATAAAAGAAAACTGAAAGTGTAGTTTCCCAGGGCCTTTCACATGGCACAGGCCATGCTTGCTGTGATGTGGGACTCGTCCTTTGGTAGAAGATTTTTCATGAGCAATGCTTCATTCTCCATGCAGAGAAAGAGGTTTCACAGCATATTTCAGTGATGTGATAGATTCCTTTTCAAACTCCTTTCTTCTGCATACAGAGCGTGGCCACATAATACCAGCCTGCAAAACCCTACAATACAGAAGTCAGTAATACAGAGGACAAGAAGAATTTCAAATCAATATTTGTCAAAATACAATAACTATTACGCTGATATTGGAAAGTGTACTGAGGAATGTTACGTGCTTGATAAGACAAATGCATCAATTTTCTTACATAATTCAGAAATTGGCAAGTATGTAATCTAGAATTTTACCACCTAAAGTACACCTGAAATGTGCTTTGTTTTGTAGTATCTGCTTTGTGACTAGAATTTTTTTACCTATTTTGAGTGCTAACCCTTCTCACACTGACTTCAGTGGTATAGACCATATCTCAATGTATGCAGTCTGTTACTGATTGTGAAGCAGTTTATCTGGGATATCGCTCCAGATTTTTGAGATTTCCTTTCCTAAATATTAAGATAAGCTTTAACTCTAGAAAGGATCAATAAACCAGCAGACTGAAAGACTTTACAGATGAATGACTGACTACTATTTCAACCAGTTTTTTCCTTTGTCATCCTCCCCTACTCCCCAGTAATGACTTGGTTTGTCAAGAGACATGTTTGAAAAGGCATAATATTTTTAAATAACACTGAACCCTTTAACAAAAATAAAATAGAACCCTTCCTGGTCTCATGAGCACTTTCTCTTTCCACATACGGGTATTTTCCAATAAAAAATGTTTTTTGCAAAGGTTTCTGCATGCCCTTCAGGTGTGAAATGCAGCATCCTCTCCATTGGCTAAAAATGTTGATTCAACAAAGTCAACGGTAGCCATAGCAAAGACTGTGTTAAAAACTAAAGTTGAAATTACTTGCACTTTATATTGCTTTTTATGATTCTGATTTTCATTCTTTATCAGCTGTTAGATTTTCTGGAGTATGCCAGCAGACATTTATTTAATGTTTAAAAAAATTGTATGGGCTTCTGCTTCTTCATATTAAGTAGGAAATATTTTGATAGTCCTTCCTGTCTTGCTGAGTGTGAGGTTGTGCAGTTGTAAGAAAAGTCAGAAAAGGTTTAATTCATAACATTTGTGCATTTTTCTTCATAGAGTTTTGCAGATGTTCCTTTTTGGTGTGGGTTTTTCATTTGGCTTTGCCTCTGCTTTGTTCTCATGTTTCAAATTTCAGTATGAAGTAATAAATGACTGTGGTACACAGAGAATTTGCAGACGGATCATGATTTCCATACCATTTTGGAAAAGTCATATTGCATTCAGCTTCTGACAAAATGCTTTAAAAATACAAAGATCATTAAGACTTTATTGGCAGACGTTCCACAAAAGCTGAAGTGAAATATATAAACTGCTGAAAACAAGAAAAATTAGCATTTTCAAAGAGTTGGGAACACTGAAGACGGCTGGTAAATTACTAAAGCAAAATCTGTAATGAGCAGATTGCCTCAGAGGGCGACAGTACATTGAAACGCTGAGTGACATTGTGCTTCTCTTTGTCCAAAGCGCTTCCCAGGTTGTCCAAAATGAGACATTCAGTGGCAGTCGGTAGCCAGGGAATGCCAGATTCTCTGGCCCCCTCTGCAGGCACGCAGAGCCCGAAGAGCAGTGCGAGAGCCGCGCTGTTTTAGTGGGACAGAGCGGGCGAAGAGCCTCCCCAGGCGTGCAGACCCACCTACACCGTGTCACAGAGCTGAAGCCTATGAACAGCGGGCTGCCGGCTGGGAGGAGAGAAGGGCCCTGCGCAGCTCCTGCCGAGGGGCAGCACTGTGACACCCTGCCACCCCTGCCCGTGCCGCAGCATCCCCATGGCCAGCAGGGTCCAGCGCCTGCACCATCTCACCTGACCTCGGCTGCACCAGCTGAACCCAGGCAAGATGACTGGCATGGTGAGAAGATGGGGCAAAATACCAAATACAGCAGGGTACCACCCACTCCTGGTTTCATTTCAGACCTACAGACACCTACAGATATAAGCTCCCTTCAGTATTCTTTAAATAAATCTGCCTTTCTCTCAAAGCCCTACAAAAGATCTCATTATGTCTCTTCCTCACACACACAGGCACACTGCTTCTTTTTTCTTTCTCTTCCAGGAAACAATTTAAAGCAATTTCTAGATTTTGGAATAAACACAGACTAATCACACAGATCACACAGATCATACTAGTATGACATTAGGTTTTGTAAAAAATAAAAGCATTTTGACTGCATTTTGACTTATAAAAAGAATAATTTTTATGTTAAAGATCAAATATATGTTGAAAAGCTAAAAGCACTACGTGATAGTGTCAGTTACTGAGCTGTTGATTTTTTCCTGCGGAAAGTCAATCCTATAGGAATGTGTCATAGAATTACAAAGATGTACAGAGTAGGTAGTGTTTTTGTGGTTTTTTTTAAATAATTCTCGTTTGCTTTTTTTTCCCTCTTGGAGAAATTTTGCCTTGCCACAGGTTCTTACCAAGATTCCTGCTCTTTTTCCAGAAAACGGACTGTGTTGACTAATATTAACAAGCACCCCTTTATACCTTTCGTTCAGAGAGCACAAGGATTCTTTTGAGCTCTGTAGTGAAGGTTTCTTCCTGAAATGTACACACTGAGCTAAGCCCTGCCCTGGCTTTGCAGCACTGCATCCCCATTGAGCAAGTTCGGAGGGGTTACGTGGGGATAACTGAAGCTGACCTCCTGACTGCCATTATAATAAACAAAGAAGAATTTTCTTGCTTCCTTCATAAAGGTCCATTTTTATCGAGTCTTTCTAAAAGCTACATTTCGGGACCTCAATTCATATTCTGAGCATCCAGGCAGAGAATCCTAAAAGCAATTTGTTGACATAAAGCAATGATTTATCAGACATCCTGAAGCAACCCAGCAACAAATCACTTTTCCCTCAGTGATGTGGAAATAGGACTGCAACAGAGTCCAGGAAAGTTGATAGCACTCACACAACTTCATGTGTACTCTGTGAGCTGACTCTGGGCTCTCACCAGGAACTATAGATATTTCCTGTTTGGTGAAATTTTCTTGAGCCAGCAAGTGAGTGAGGAAATTTGAAAGACAGAACTTCAGGAAAAATGCATCCTTAAAAAATATAAGGTTTTTGGTTTTGGTTTTGTTTGTTTGGTTGGTTTTGTTTTTGTTTTTGGTTTTTTTTCAGAAAACGACAGCTCTGACTGATATTTTACAGTACATTTTCTGTAAATACCTATATATATACCAGTACATACAGCTGTGTATGGAAGTGTGTGCACACACTCACTCATTGGGAGACATATCAGGTAAGACATGACCTGCTGACCTGCACCAAGGATGGATATTTTGCCATTGGCTTTGTGCCCCAGAACAACTCCTGAAATAATTGACTCCTTTCTGAGTCATCTTGCACAACAGGAGGTGTTATATTTCAAAATGCTTTTTTTGACCCAAATCATACTCTGTCATGCTTGCTTTTCTCTCTCTTCCCCTCCTCCTTCAATCTTAAGCTACTGAATAGTTCCAGCTTTCAGTGGTCTCAGTTCATGATTTATTAAAGTTAATGCTATTTCCTGAATATCTCTAGATTCCTTTCAGTGGAAAATTCTGACAAGTCCTTCCAAAGACAGCTGGAAGCTACTTAAACCTGCTCCAGCTGCAAATAAAAGCTACTTAAATCCAGCTGCAAATAAAATGCATAATTTCTCACTGCAAACAGGTACCTTTCTCTGCTGGAAAGAGATGGTCACATACTGTAGCCATGTAATCAAGCACTAGTAAGAAAACATATCTTTTATTTATTTTTGGTTTTTCCATGCACATATAGAATTGTGTGCTCCTGGGAGGGCAAGCTAGTATTGAGGCAACTATTCCTATGCAAAGGAATAACTCAAGAACTGTAGTAGTTCCAAAATGTGCAACACTTTGGTAAGGTCAGCAACGTACTAGGAATATGACACAGGCAGAATAGAAACCTTGAGATAACAAAAAAGTTAAAAATGTTAATTCAACGTGTATTGATTAAGCAGGTATTGGCCTTGCTATGATGTTTTATGGACTGTTTTTTCACTTTAAGAAAATATTTCTTAGTTGTCTCTCTACTTCACTATTTATCAGCTTTGCTAAAGGGTGTGTCAGAGAGGAATTGTCTTCAGGTAGCTCCTGAGAACTGAGAACCTCACAGAAAAGAAAACCAAAGCCCCCTGGATAGCCTGTGTTCCAGTGGCAAACAGTTTGTGTAGAAGCTGCCAAAAGAGATGGGACCAGAAAGGAACAAAATTAATAGAGGCAATGATGGATAGCTGAGAGGAAATTTTTCATGGCCCTGAAAGCATGATGAAATCTCAACTAGATAGGCAGAGCTTCTGAGGATGGAGTCATAAGAGAAATCAACTTCACTTAGAGGTGTCCTGTGTTCCACGGCATGTGTTAGTGACTGTCTCAGACCTTGGCATGTCTTTTCAGATACTAAAGAGGATTTCATCAAATCCTGCTTATAACATACTCAGGATGTGAAAATAAAGTGCATACAGTGGCAAAAGAGTTAGGTCTTTCAATATGAGTGTGCATCTGAGAGTGTGTGAGACCTTGGTCTTCAAAGTTTGTTGTTGTAGTGAAGACAACTTCACTAAATTTTTAATGACGAACTTCCTTATGTTCATTTTCTTTTTTGACATGAACACTTAGAACTCACATGCCTTTTTTTTCCCAGCTCTCTCAATACTGCTGTAGATTAGCCTAGGGAAAGGAAGGTCAATTATTTGATTCCTTTTGCTAATATTTAAAAGTATCCAATGATTTGGTATGGCTAAACATTTAGTTTGGTTTAGTCTTGGTAGTGGGTGGTCTCTAGGGAGCCACTTTATTTTGCACTGAGGCCATCCAGATTAGTATTACAGACTGTCTAACATTTGGGATTCTACAAACATTTGCTACCTGGAGCTGTGCAAGTTCCTCAGACAGCTTTCCAGACCCACAGAGACAAAACTTCCATTGAAATGAATGGCTCTATTCATTTGCAAAAAGGAGGGAAAGGAGCAAGCAAAATTTTAAAGGACTCTCAGTGCATTTATATAGCTCCTGCAGAAGTCACCAGCTTTAGTTCTAGATCAAGTCGTTCTATCCTCATTGTTACATTGCCGTGACCATTTCTTAACTGCTCCTTTGGACTTCTTCATGCTCCTGTTTGAGATCATTTTTAAGTGTCTCCCTAACTAAAGCACAGCCAGCACATGGCAGAAACGGTGAAGAACAGATCCAGGTTTCTAAACTCCTACATACATGAGGAATTTTAGTAATAGGAATAATTCCAGAGAAGTAAATGGGATTTACTATGCAAGTAAAATTACCTACATGTATGTTTGTAGGATTGGACCCAAGACAGTCATTAAAAACTGTAAGGTTTTATATTTTTTGCTTCTTGCAGACTTTGAATTTTTAGCCAGAAAGGCTGATTTGGCACCTCTGGAACTACAGCTACTTTCTTAAGGAAGAAATATGGGCAACAGCGCTGTTGTTCTAACCTACTAATTTTGTGTGGTGGCAAAAAATTGTAGCATTGTTGCAAGCATTCCTCAATTTCAACCAAGTGAAACTTCACCATCTGTTTTGCAAACTGAGGTTTTGTTGTAAATATAGTGACATTTCATACCTTTGAATAAATAGGAACCCTATATACATCCCACTGGAATGTTATCCACTAACCAAAAGAGTATACACTTTTCCAGTTCCTTGTTTCCGTTTTCACAAAGTACTGAGGGATAAAAAAAAGGGGATTTTTTTTTTCTTTTATAAAAGCATAAATCTGAGTATAAATAAAGAATTATGTCTTTTGCCTTGACATAGATCCACATTCATCATAGAAGCCAAAGGATACATCCCAGTTAAGTATATTCAAATCTGGCTGGTGTGAAGGGTTTCTGCAGACTTAGTCTTATTGCTTTCTTTAGTTTCCTGTGCTGTTGCTTCATCCGCATCATCTCCTTGACAACTCTTGCCTTCCCCTAGATGGACTTTTCCAGTCTAAGGTGTTGCTGCCAAAATTGTCATCATAATCTATCCTAAATGCATTTCCTTTCAGCATCTTGAACCCATTTACTGACTTCTCACCTACTCAGCACATTATTCTCGTTGTTTTTACCTTAAAGATGCTGCACAAAATCGAAATTGCTTTGGCCTATACCCTATTTTTCTTCCATTTGCTTTTCTACTCCTTAATATCTCTCATTACATCTTCTTTTGCCTACCTAAGCCTATCTTAGCTTTGTTGCTTACCACCTCTGTCTTTTACAAACAATGAAATTCAGAAGGAAGAAAACATAATTTCTTTGCTGGCAGTTGACTCTATTATGTATGGATTCAATTATTTTTTTACATCTTCTTAAGGAAAGCTAGTGTTGTCACTCTTCACCCTCTAGCAATTGAACTTCCCATTTTTGGTCTGGCCAGCATGAAGTCAGTTTTAGGATATTTGGGACCTTTGCTTTAATGTTCTGAGTAGCTATGTGTATTTATAATTCCACAGAGATGTCACAGAAGCATAGGCAGTGAATTGTGAGCTGACAGATTAAAGAGAAATAGCAGAGTTAAAATGCAGCAGGTGATCATCTTGATCTCATTTCCGAGAGCCTGGCCTGCCTTCCTTGCAAATCGACATGGATCAAGCAGATGTCCAATCAGACGAGTACAGAGATGCTGAGGATGCTGGCTGGGAGGCAGGCAGTCTGGACTTGTACCCTCAGTTCCAGGCCCAAATGAACTTGGAGGCTCATTTGCACTCTGTCACTGTTCATTCCCCCTGCTCACCGAGTCCACCCTTCCAGCTGATGGGAACCCTGTGTTTAATCAGTTGGGTTTGGGTGGAGGGTGCAGCCCCCTTCGCGGTTTCCTTCATCAGCAGAATTGGATGTGACCATAAGATTGATACAATACTTTGGAGGTCTGTTGCTTCTGTCAGTATTTCACTGTTTAATCTTAGATTTCAAGGACAGAAGTTAATTCTTCGTGTACACTAATTACAACAAACCAGTTTCATTTAGCTTTTTGAGCCAACTTGACAAGATAGGAAATAATACAGCAAATTTTAGCCTCTATTTTTCCTTGTCAGAACAACTTCAAGTTCCTTTATTTCTAAATAATAATTAGCAGCAGGGCCATTGCTTGTGCTGAGACACAATTTCCAGACACAAAAAGTAGATAAATTCCAGGAAATTTGGACCTTGGTGTCCACTGTCCTGGTGGCTAAAATCCTCTAGCAGAGGGTATCAGGGACTGACTGCTGAATATTGCTCTCTTCAGCCCAAGCAGCTGCCCTACCAGCACACTCACATAGGGAGCTCCTGTCTTGGAATGGTTTTGCAAGTGTAGAGAAGCCATGTGTGACTGTTCCTCAGAGCACAAATATCTTAATTCAAAGAGATATTTGCTGATCTGTTTAAATAAGTCAGCAAATTACTCCCCTTTTTACACTTCAGTGTAAAACCATATAAAGCGCCCTAATTTTGATGGTAATTTTCAGCAAACTTTATTGTATTATCGATGTTATCAATATCATCAGTTCTTATAATTATCAATATAGCTAAATGACAAATGACCAAATAATGTGATGTCACATACAGGCCACTGTTCTTTTTCTGATGAAGACTTAAGTGTTTCCAGGCTCTATTTAGCATGGGATGTAAGGATTCCTGCTAACTTCTTNTTAAAAGCCCAGCTACCAAATATGGCCACATTTGTAGAATGTATTTTATATTTGAGCAGATCATCTAAGCAGCAAAGAATGGGAGACTGCTTTGCAAAGTCTGTTTCCACTCAATGATTCCAGCTTCTAGTTCTACAAAGCCTTCTGGGAATACATTTTCCTGGTCTGCATTCCAGTAGCTTTTTATTTCCTGTAGCTGTGTCAAAAGCAGTAATAGTAAGTCTAAAGAATGGAACAGGTTACTTTATAATATATGTACCATATGGTTTTGCAGCCTCCTTTCTTCATTTGTTTGGAAATGATTGCAGAGGATAATAGTGACTCTGTTCACTAATTGCTGTCCCATGTGACATATTCATATATTTGAACTGGGCTGTCAATGAGAATTTATTTCTTTTCTTATTTTCTCTTAGATAGTATTATGATCAGAGGAAGTTAATTGCCATTTTTTAGAGAAACAGCAATATCTTCTGGATCACCACAAACTCCATACACTATATATACACTCTGCTTTACTTATTGTTTATATTAGTCTGCTTTTCTAGAAATGTCACTTTTTGCACTCACCTATTTCTTAGCATCATGTGGTGCTTTGGCATCTCCAAATTAACAGTGAAAAAATGATATTTTACAGAAGCTGCAAATTATCTTAATCAAAACTGCAACACCAGAGCTGCAGACCATAGTGGGATAACATTCTTTATGATATATTTCCAACCACAATCTTTATGGGCTCAGATATCATTTATTAAAAGAACTTCATTGGTAATCAATGTGGTATTTCCCCAGAGTGTTGCTCATCTTTAATTGAAAAGCTAAACAAATAATATTTTGTTGCAAAGTAAATTACAAATTTTACTGTACACAGTAATAAAATCTAATTATATCAATTTTTTAAAAAAGCATTATTAGAAGACAGTAATTTACATGATGATATGAGAGGCTCTTGATATTGAAGTACTGCTTACACTTGAGCTTTATTAATTGTTTTATTTATTAATTCTTTTGCTTACAAGCTTACACAGGTTGTCCTACAATGTAATAAATAGTTTTAATGTTACATATTGAATAAAAGTTCAGTGTTCTGTCTACATTCAATGATTTTTATTTCTGGCTCCTTTTTTCTATCATTTTACAAATTGCACTGGGGAATTAGTGCTGGCAGAAAGTTGTGTGCATTTCTGAGCTTTTGGCTTCACCTGGCTAATTCATCTGAGCCACAGCTGGGACTGCAGGGAAATCAGTGGGAAAAGAGAGCTTTAGCAATTTTCCAATCTTGAATGGCAAGACAGTAGAAGGGACATCCACTCGCAACTGTTAAAAACAGCAGAAAGAAGCAAGAGCAGTAAAAGAGACAACACTCAGAGGTTTTTGTCCAGCGGAGTATAAAACTGAACGATGAACAATGCGAAAGGGACAGAGTGAAAGAAAAGACACTGAACAGCTAAAGGAGTTGTCTGGAATAGTCTTGTACTTACTGATACATTTAGTTTATGAATCAACAGTGCTGAAAGAAGAAATCAGGGATGTTGATAGAGAAGGGCAGAAAGGGTGAAGGACTCCTGACCAAACAAGCTTGTCTTTTAACTTCAACAGAC
>VYZR01088096.1:39461-58798 GCA_013400675.1 Oxylabes madagascariensis
CTGCAAGAATCTGTTCCCTGACAATAAGTTGGATTTTTTAATGGGAGAAAAGCAGGTGAACACTTCATTATGGTTCAAAGACAGGAAGTGAAGTAAGCACTGAAGCAGGCTTCCCCTTGTAATACTAGGGAAGAGCTATTTCAAAATCAACAGTAAATAAAATCAAGGCAACTTTCCCCTGCCTGGATGAGCTAGGTCAGAGGCCCCACTCATTTATGAAATATTGGTCTCTTAGTAGTCAGTCATTATTTAGCTTGTCTCAAGCATGTATATTGCCCCCTTGCTGGTACTTCTGCTTATCAAATGACCTGGTTAATTCCCTCAGACTGGCTCTCAGTAAGTAGTTCAGATTTGAACCCTTAAATGAGTTTCAGTTTTCAATTATCCTTCAAGTTCTCCTAAAGAAAGTTCAATAAGCATAATATTCACTATAACATGCTGGAGGCAGAGAGTGCAGAAGTTCTCAGAATTTGAGAGGCAAAATACTTCTCAATATAACAACTGCCATATGAAAGTGAGTTGGAATTTTTTCGTTGTTGTTGTTGTTGTTGTTGTTTTCTTTTTTTTAACTATGTAAAGAAAATAATCCCTATAACATGAACTGGTGACACATTCTAGCTTAAGAATTCTGAATATTTACCAAATCATCTGGGAGGCTTCTGTCGTTGTCTTCACAGAACTGAGAGCCCTTGTGTCCCTTCAGAATATTGCATTTGGATGTTTGGAGTATGGGGGATCTGCAAATCCAACCTTTTCATGTTCTGAGTTCACTGTGTCATCGGTGCACAGGCAGCACTCATAGCATCCCATTCTGAATGTTTTCTAGTGAATTGGATCTTGTTGTTCTAACAAATCAACTGGAGTGACTGTGATATGCTTCCTGAAATGCGGGCACTAAAGGACATCTCAAAGGCCTGGATTCATGTATGCCTTAGGAGTGTTCTCCGTACCCAATGCTACATCCCACAATAGCTTCCTTTAACTTGCTCTTTCTCAAAGTGAAGTTCTGGCTAAAGAAGATCACTGTTCCATTGTGACACAGCTTGGAGACCTCTTCCCTGAGATCTGTGGGCTGTGTAGCCCATGCCTGAAAAAAATTGAGAGAGAAGTTGCGGCATGAGGTAAAAGACAAATTTAATGCTTCATGGGGGTCTCCTGAGCTTGGGTCTAGGTTACCTTTTTCTGCCACTAAACAGTTTTGCCAGTGCTTCCATGATAGGCTCTGTCTTCACTTTTTAAAATGCTCACAGGCTCCTTGTGGATGGGATCAAATGACTGCCCTATTCCTTTCACCTGTGAAATTTCAGAGATCACTTGAAAAGGGCCATTGTTTCCCAGGAATGCCAGACCTAGTCCAGGAAAGAAAGTCTTCATTTCTGCAGGAATTTGGAGTCTGCTTGAGAAGGTCTTGCTGTTAGTAGGTGAAAGCTATGGCACATCCATTAAACCTCTGAACATTTATAGGGGCTGGGCCTTGCCCTTTCTGGGTTCTTTCACTTCCCCTGCTGAGTGGGGGGGGAGGGGAAGGGGAAGGGGAAGGGGAAGGGGAAGGGGAAGGAAGGCTTCACGACTGCACCATGGGGTTTGAACTGTGATCTGCCTCCACACACAGGGTTCTCTGTTCTTGCCTCTGTCCTAAGCATTTAGAGCACTCGTGTGCTTTCATGTGAGTAAGGCTGTATGTTTAGTGAGCACTTTGAAAAACATTTCTAGTAGATTATTCTTGTATTTGAGTACAAAGAACAAATCCAGTGAATGTGTTCAGGTACAGACAGATGATGACAATTCAACAAATTCAAAGTCACTTCTAGGGTGAAAACTGGGAATAGAAGCTATGAGAATACTTTGGTGTTTTTAAAACCATTTGAAACATGAACACACAGACAACAAAATATACTGGGACTAGCTGACAATTTTGCTATCTAAATTAAATATCTTCTTGTAAAATTCCTGGGCTGTTTTGCACAGAATAAGTCGAGAATGTTGCCAGGATGGACTGATGATGCTAATAATCCTTATTACAAGTATTTCAATTACTGTCATGAAATCTTTAATGCATTGCACAGTAGATGCAGAACACAAATGTGAAACACAAAGTGATAATGAATAATATTATTAAATTTGTAACCAGATGGATAAGGGGAAAATGGGAAAAGTCTTCAAAGGGCTTTTCAACCTGTTTTTCAAAGGAAGGAAGAATCTGACCTGCATATGAACTGATGATAATAAGTACTGTGCTTAGTGAGCTGAAGCAGTGGAAGATTTATTTTTTGTACAAATACATTTTTTTCTGTTTTGGTTTCAAACCTCATTTAATCTCCAAATGGTAACACTATTGACATTAAATACTCATATTATAATAAACTGACTGTGACAGTTTTCTGAAAGTATAGTCCAGAATGTAATAATAGGGCTAATAAATAATGTATCTTAGAAAGCTCACAAATATAATTTATGACAACCTGGATTTTATTTCTTTTCTTTTTCAAGAGGTTTCCTGTGATCTACCTTAAAAAAAAAATAAAAATTGTAGCACTATGTGTTCTTAGACCCTGGTATAGATGGCACACAAAAGGAAGCTTGTCCTTTTGGGACCTGGCTCTGAATCAATTACAGACGACAGAGAAATACTCTTTTGTGGCTGCTAAAGTTCAGGAATGAAATCTGGCAGGCTTAGCCAATTCCCTAACGCAGCATCCACATTACCAACATCAAATTGGCAGCTTTTGCCTGTCCCAATGGGGACAGGGTAATGAATAGATTTAGTTAAGGTGTCCTGACTCATCTACAAAGTGCCTGGTATGTGCACCAAGGCTCTCCTGTATAACTTCCAAAAAAGTGTCATTCAAAGAAAAATGAAGTTAAGAAGGTTTGCTGGCTAGCACTGCTATAGCACACGACTGAGCCTCAGTCTGCTCCTAGAAAAAGCCGCTGTTCATTCTCCTTTTAACTGCTACATGCTTAGGCACTGTAAAGAAAGTACATTTCTCATAATCTATGATTTTTCACTACGTTGTCAAGGAAGATAATTTCTTTATGATCTTCACACCTTCCTTTTTTCCCCCCTGTCACTTCAAAATAATTTACACCATGTCAAAAGACTGCTTGGCCTAATGGTAATTTTAGATGATTTTCCTTGGAATGAGGGACTGCCATTCTTAAATCCCCAGGCAATGTGCTTATGAATTTCCAGAGTGTGATACAAACATAATTTTCCTGTGAGGCTCTTCCCTTGACTGTGCAGTGAAGATTGACAATGGATCCAAAGGCAACTACATCAGAAAGCCCAATGAAATCCGGCTTCTACAGGTGGGATTCTTTCCACAAGTATCTCTAAATATCTACTCTTAATTTTTTTATTTTAATAGAGACCATTCTTAAAGTTTACTTACTATTTACTTTACTTCTAATACAAAGAAATGGGAAAAATTTTAACTCCAATTGTATTTAATTTTTTCTATTCTCACTCATGTGCCTAGAATCCATGCCAGTGCTCAGGGAAAAAAAATCTAATAAAACAAGGGTAAAAATTTTGTCTCCTTATACACACTCTTCTGTTTAACCTTCTCTTTTCCTTCATTCAGAAAAATGAAAGAGAATAAAATAACCTAGGTTAAGTTCAAGTTTCCTTGTTTATTTTGGTTGCTTCTGCAAAGATTAGTAACATCCACAGACTCATGAGGCATAGGTGATCCAGTGCAATAAAAAGATAATAAAAAACCAAAGTCATTTGAGTCATTGGAGCGAACTTTTGGACTGTTTCTTTCAATATGAAATGGAACTCTGAGTTTTTGAAGGGCTTGTGTCAGTAATTCTCATCTTCAAACTACTGTAAATGAGTTTCTATTTCACTGCACAAAATTGTATTGGACTGGTGTAATTGGCCTAATGTGTTAGGAACTGAGCCCATGTGCATAATTATAAATATGTATGTATGGATGTACAGTCTCCATAGGATTTGTTTGTTCTTTCAATACTTTCAGATTAGTAATTGATTTGCTGCCATGCAGAAGTCCCCCAAGGAATTACATTAGAAAATCATTTTAAATATTTGCAGAGCCTCCCAAGCAGAATATGTTATAAATGTTGAATGCAGAGAGACATATCATCCATTTTTCACCCTGGCTGTGATAAGCAATATGGAAAAAAAGACAGAGAAAAAAGTCTCAATAACAAAATCCACATTGAAAAGTTAGGCACTTTGAACTTTCCCATCACCTTACCAGTGTTTCCCCACAGGCTGTCTAAAAGACAACTCAGCAATGTCTGAATGGGGCTGCACACAATGGCTCCTTCACAAGTAGGTCTTTAATTGATTACGGCTGTGTTTATAGAAGCAGAAGAGAATTTACTCAAAATGACAGATTGCCTTTAGTGTTAAAATAGTTTAGTAATGTTAATAGTAAAGGAGGTCCCCGCCACCTCCTCTTCAGCTGCACGAAGCCCTAAAGATGAGCTCTTTGTTACCGCGGCCCCCAATCGCTTTTTCCTCCCCTCCCCGCGCCCTTGGCGCTTCCAGAGCGGGACGCTCCCGGCTCCAGGGGCCGCACACCGGGCACGTCCACACCCCGAGCAGCAGCTGGCCGGCTCCTGCCGACCTAAGAGCCTGCAAAACCGCAGATTCCATCGGAAATACGATAAAGTAGAATACACAGCACAAGCCTCCCGGATCCCCGCCTGTGTCCTTGTGCTGGGACACCCCGGGGCAGAGCTTGAGGGCACGGCCGAAAGGCCGGCCCGCCCCGGGCGCTACAGTAAGCAGCTTTTCCTATTTCTGTTCCAACACCCGCAGTGAGGAGGACCCGGTGCGGCGGCTGGATGTGCTGGGAGCTCTGGAAGTGCTGGGAGCGCTGCTGGGAGCGCTGAAGGGCCCGGCCCCCGCCCCCTCCCGCGGGGCGCCATCTGCCGGCCGACACTGCCCCCAGGCGGCCAGCGCCGCAACAGCGCGGCCCGCTCCCGCCGGGAACCCCGGCCCCGAGCTCCCGCCGGGAACGCCGCGGTCCGGGCTCCCGCTGGCAATGCCGGCCCCGAGCTCCCGCCGGGAACGCCGCGGTCCGGGCTCCCGCTGGCAATGCCGGCCCCGAGCTCCCGCCGGGAACGCCGCGGTCCGGGCTCCCGCTGGCAATGCCGGCCCCGAGCTCCCGTGGGGAGCGCCGGCCGAGCCGCGGTGACGCGATGCTCAGCGTCACGGCACGGGGCGGCTTTCAGGACTACAAAGTACTTTACAGCCTTACGCTCCTGCCAAGCCCGGAGGCAAATGTCATCTTTGATGTTCTAATATTATAATTTTTTTTTAATAATAAAATTCCCCACGCCCCGATATTTTAAAACCCCCATAAACAAGGAGTTAACTGCCGGGGTCTCAGAGTAAGTTGGTCGACAGTGATGAGCCGTGGAGTTCACACGCCTGGTTTCTTCCTTCTCCATAACGGAAAGATAATGATTTCAGAGTCTTCTCTTTGGTTCTACTGCAGCTGAATTAGTTGAAGCTTGAAGTAAGCACAAACAAAAAACCCGACCATTAGAGATGACGCTGTGTAGTTAACTCTGTATTTGGAAGGCAATGCTAATGTCATCAGACAGTGTATTTGATTTAATATCAAAGATATTTAAAATGGATTCTTTCTTTCATGTATATGACTTCTAGTATCAGGAGAGAGCTATCATAAGTAAATGATGTCATTCCAAACAGACATTAATATATCAGGTGAATATGATCAATAGCAAAATACCCTGAAGAAGATTCAGGGGGTATAAATATCCCTGCCAAATACCTTCTAAGCTCTGATTGTGCTGAATGCCTCTTGATTGGAAAACATGTTGTTGTGATGCTTTTTAGTGAATTTTTCTTTCCCAGATTTGAGACTTGACTTGCCACTGAATGACTCATCATGCTGCCTGCTTCTATCATCATGCTGCTAAAACAACAACCTTTTAGGGAATAGTAATATCTCCATTGTAAGGATAGGAAGAAAGAACCCATTCCCAAGGGTAGTTTGGGCAGATATTAACAATGACTTTTGCTAGGAAAATCTGCCCTTAATGAGATCAAGCCTCCCATGAACTGCCGACCTCGGTGCATGAGGATGCAATTTAGAATGGTGAAGTAAATGTTGTTAGTGACATGATAAATAATTTATAAACAATACCCGTAGCTTTCATAGCCTAGACTCCTTAAGCTCCTTTTATATCCAGAGGAGAAGAAGATCACCCAGAGAGGTCAAATGAGGAAGTATTGCTTACTTGGCTTACAGTAGGGCTGTAAAACTGGCACATGAATATAGATTTCATTTCACTTCTCAATGATACCATTATTGCACTGCAAGAGCAACATGTGGCTATAGCAGCTTCCACCTCTGCAGTGCCAAGAAAGCCAAGAGGAACAGTCTTTGTACACCCCTGAATTCACATGACTCTTCCAAGTCTGCTCAAAAACGGAACCTTATTTTGCCTTTCATCCTCCATTTGGACTGTCTGCATATTTTTTCTGAAGACTCAAAACAGAATGGAACTGCTTAGATGAACCTGAAATACTGAAAATATGCCCTTAAAAAAAAAAAAAAAAAAAAAAAAAAAAGGGGAAAAAAAGAAGGGGGAAGAAAAGAAAAAAAAATCTCTTAAAATTGCCNAAACTGAACCATTTCCAGTTTGCAGTTTTGGAAAATACAGATCACCTGAGGCTGGTAAAAACACACACATATTCAATAGATATAGGAAGGCCAAAAGCAAACATTGACAATAGTCCCACTACAATCTCATACAGAGTACATATTTATGCAAGAAATTTGTGACAGCAACAATATATCTCGTGCAAACTCACAGAGCTATAAATACATTCTCCTTCTTTAAGCCACAGGAAATGTCAGAGTTGTCAGTTCCCACTGCAAACACATTCAGAAATTCAAAAATAACTATATGTAATATTTGTTCCTGCAGATGTACATCCCACTCAGGAGGCAACTCAAGAAAAGTAGGATTAACCCTCCAGTCATCAATACAGTCCATCCTGGTAGACTGGAAAAATCAGTAAATGAAATCTCAAGGTGAGTTTATGAGCGTGATCCTGAGTGTATGAGTTAGTGGGGCTCCCTTAACATCAGTTTGGCTAATGATGAATTACTCCAGCTGTTTCTGTTTCTGAAGAAATAAAGTTGCCTTTGCTATGTATCTGCTTACAATCCCTGTAGTTAACAGCCTAGGAGGGGTATCTGGCCTTTGATTTTTAAATATTGGAAAGGCTATTAAATCCTTGTGCCTAACATATAACTAACCCCTGAGACTGCCTGGCACAGGCTACTATTCTGACAGATGCAAAAGCAGATTAAAAATCACACTCCACAGGAATAACACTTGCAGTAGCAGTAGCTAGGACAAAACTTAATAATAAGATCTGTCAGTCCTGAGGCTTTGAGGAATATATTTCTTCCCTTGCACAGAGACAGGAGTGTTTATTACAGCATTATGTCATCTACTGCTTGCTACTTTTCCTTCAAAACCTGCCATTAACAGGGTGCAAAGTGGTGAACAAGATGGAACAATTAGTCTCCTTGTTAGACATTTCTTGCACTCTTTGGCCATTGGAAAAGTATGTACATGGAGTCAAGGAAGCATTGAGGAATTGCCTGAGGCCTGTTTTAAAATGCAATGGAACTCTTAGGAGTGTTTCAAATTATTACTTATTTTTGATTAATAAATGTATTAGTGGAAATGAGGCATAAATCGATCTTGGTAATCATGGAAAATACAAACAATTTTATTAATCTCCTCAAACAAGAGGTAAAACTGTTCCTTTGATTTAATAACATTATTACTGAAGCTGCAGAACCAAAGGCAGAATGACATCCTGAGCACAGAGAGAAGGCTGTAGGTTTGCTCTTTGGAGATGTGGAAACACGAGGTGGCTGTGCACCTCCTCAGCCACCCAAAACAGAAAAATCAGGCCTCTCCTCAAGTAGAGGAAATGCCCCAAAGATGGGGATAAAACAAATAGAAGTAAGTGTTCTTAAAAAGCTGAAAGATCATTCTTCAGCAAAAATAGAGAATGTGATATAATGGTTGTGTAGAGTAGACTATTAGTGTTAAATAAGCAGTGAAATCTTACAGAACTCGGCCTACTACAAATCACACATTTGCTTCTATGAATATGTCTTAGTTATCTGATGAAGATGTCCACTCAGAGAATATCTAAAATAAAGAGGCTATATTGTATTTACATTTCCAAAATGATACATGTTGTGGAGTGTGAGCTGCTTCATAATAAATGGATAATTTTGTGAAGAGAACTTTAAAAAATGCCATTGTTTTAATGAGGTGCTGGTGTTCTCCTTGCCCAGATTAAATCCTGTCAGGAATGGAGCAGTGCTGTGCCCCTTGCTGTTGTTCAACCCAAATTGAGCATGAAGAGAACTACAGAAACAAGAATTTCCTTGCTCCCACTTCTGATCCAGACAGTAACACGGGTATGCATTAAATGAGGATAATGTGTGGCAATCCTTTAGAGCTGCTGTACCCGCACTGTGACTGGAGCTCTGCCCATCACTGAAGTGTGGTGCCAGCTGGGCAAAGCAGGAACGCTGGGGCATAGCTTTGCTCCGGCACTGCTGAAATTCCACACAAGTCGTTTGGGGGTCAGAAAATACGATTATGTTAACAGCTACAAATGCGATACAGGCTAAAGAATATCCCTTACTAATCTCTGCATCGAGTTCCTTAGCTGGGCACTGAGTCTGATCCAGCTCTTGGTGACAGCTGCAGGATTTTTTCAGCTGACATAAATGGATTATCTTTGATGTTGGGCACTTAGGAGGATGAGCGGGGCTTTCACTGTGTTGTTGGGAGGGACATTTTCCCATGTGGTGGTTTGCATGGGTTTTAGTGACTTTTGCAAGGTACCATCCGGGGCCAAGAGTTTGTGAATCAGCACCGCTTGCTGACAGCATCTGGACATCTCAGTGTCCCAATCCTCATGTACTGTGCCTGGCCAGTGGTCTAATATAATCACAGCCAAAAAAAAAATCAGAAAGAGGGGATAGTATGTGACAAATGTAATGTCTTTCTCTACTGCAATAGTCTATAGTTAGGGATTGCTGCTATATCTTTTATTACAACTTTCTATTGACTGAATGTTCATATTCAGTAAAATATTAACACATAGGGCTTATTTTCATTCTTTTTGTTACACGAACAACACAAAGAGTATCCTTTGTCCAGGAGGCTCTAGTTGCCTTCTCTTTATAAGCTCAGCTTTGTCAGGAGACTCTTGCTTCTCTATGGTACATGCTGGAATTGATAAATCAGGCTTTACTTTGAAAAAGGGGGGGAGCCTAACTCAAGATATGTTATGTAACTTGCTAAGCCTTTCTCTCAAGAGCTGCTTTGGTAAGAATTGCATATTTCTTATACACACTTGACTAATGCACTTTGTGTATTGCAATATGTGTACACGTCCTAAATTAATCTATTTAGAAATTCTGGGGAAGCTCATTCCTCCCGGTATTTATATGTAGCATATTTCTGTCTCTGGCCAATGTGCCCAACATCACTCATATTCACATCAACTTGCTTTAATCACCTTACTCAGATGCCAATTCAGGTATTAAGTTTCCCTATGAAATTACAGACTGATCTGTCCTGTAAAAGTGACTTTTATTTTTGTTTCCTACCAAGAGCCTTCAGCTCCCAGTGTAAGTACCTGAGATGGATACCTAAGGGTAGGCGCTAATGATCTGAATGTCTGCCTCTAATAATGCAAGCTATTCCTCAGTGAGAATCTTTCTCTGGTAATTCCCTGGTGTTTTCACAGTCTGAGACACTTACTTTAAACAGCAGAGCAGTCTAAATATATCAGTGGACACAGATGTTTTCCATTGTACACATCCTCTGCAGGCTTTATTAAATTGTCTGGAACTAACCAGTGGGAATGAGCCTTCTCATTGTGTCACGCTTTCTGTTGGCTTGTTCTCCTGGGCAGGTCTGGGTGCTGCGGCCCAGCTAGACACACTTTGGGCAAACCCTGGCACACAGGGCATCCTGATGTGCTCCTCCACATTTACCTTCCACTTGATACAAGCCATGGAGGAAATTCCAGGGCTTAGAATTCAAATCCCAATACGCACAATGCCTATTTTTTCCCCCATATGATAATTACAAAGCCTTTATGATCATCATAATCCTGTTTTGTACAGAGCCCTAATTAAAATAAAAGCTTGGTGTTGGCCCATAACTGGCTTGTGATCTCCTCATATACTCATCAACTTACCTTCTGCATTTTGCTTTTATTTGCCCCTTCTTGCACATTTTTATTTGCCAATAGATGCCACAGTTAGCTTGCCAAATTGCTAGTTGGAAATTGCATTTACAGTTTCCAAATTATATGTTAGGTTTTCATAATACTTTAAATAGACAAACATTTGAGGAAAGTCTCAACAATATAGTCTTACATTTTCCTGCCTTCTGAGGTAATTTTGCCAAGTAAACTTTGAAAAGACACAAGTTTGGGATGCAAATCAGGTCTTTATTTACATAACTGACGTTCTTTATCCTCTTTTCCATGTAATGCTTGAAGTTATACAGGCATAAAAAAAATAAAGACAATGTATTTCAGTGGAAATACACCTAATCCTAAGCATATTTCCTATGTGGAAGAAAGGGATAGATAATTTACCAATAATTTACCAATAATTTACGAATAAGAATATTTTAGCAATGTAAATCTATCTACACATTTAAATATCATCAGATATTCAAACCATGCCAACTATAGAAAAATTAGGACTGTAAAAAATTTCCTAGAACATGTAAATTAGGACTGTAATATATTTCCTAGAACAGTTAAAATTAAAAATAAAGAAGTTTGGTTCATCATAATGAATACAGTCATTTATGTCCTGATTTGATATAACCAAAAATCACAGATAAGGAGGTCATTCAAGATCAGAAAATGCAGATATTATTTTCTTATTCTGTGGACCAGAAAAACTAATTCTGACAGTCTGTCGGTCCAAATAGTCTAGGTAAAGAAATGTAATTTCTCTATTGTCATTTTGACAGAAATATGATTTTCTGTTGTTCTCAAAGACCTACTCTACTTGAGTTGAATATTATAAAATGTGAAGATTATTACACTTTCCCCTAACAGGACTGACTGTTCTCCAGCTGTCATACATATGTGACATGACCCTTCATATGAGGGACTTGGAATATATAAATTACAGCATACATGTCTGTGTGCTCGTCTATAATGGAGTGAAAGACTTCCTGATGGGAAATAACAATGATTTCTTTGACAAAACAAAGGACAGAGAGAATGGACAGAGAGAAGCATTTTCATGTCACCCACTCAGATGATTGCAGAGAGGCTGATGTTTTAAATTCATCATTAAAATGTCAGATGGCTTTTCCCTCTCAAAACTTTATCATTTAGTTTTAACTGCAGAGCTTTGAGTTTTGTGAATCTGGATGAACATGAGTCACCTGTATACATGACTCATGTATATGTCCTTGGTAAAGATTATATCACAGAGACTGATGCATAATAAACTTTAAGGAATAAATGAGGTCAAACAAATAATGCAGGATTCCACACTGAGTAGAACGGAGACCTGCTGTTAACTGAGAAAATGGCTGGGAAATCTCAAAGCTGGACCTCCCTGCTGTGGCATTCTTTTCCCACTTGCTGTGCATTCCTCCCCTTTGGGCTTTTCATACTTTGTGCCAGGTACCAGCAGTGTCAGCAACTGCTGTAAGCAGGGTATGAGACCCAAGTGGCACAAGAGGTCTCTTTCTGGGCTAACAGCCAATGATGCTGTTATGGGACATCGTCCTGCTTGCTCTGTTTGGCACAGGCTGGGTGATGCTGGGAATGTCTTTCATCAGAAATGCTTTGATGCTCTATCAGTTACTCTTTGCCAGTTTTCCCAATGGAAAAAAAGTTTTTGCAATAACACATAGTAAAATTAGAATATATTCTGTTTCTTTTATATAAATTCTTTAAAGTCATTTTCAATGGTAGAATGGGTTTAAATAAAGGTCAATAAGATTCATTTTAACTGTTAAAACTGCTAAACAGAGCAGGTTTCTTAGCAGTTAAATTAAATTTCTCAGAAAAAAATCACTTTATTTACAATCAGCTGCTGGTTCAAAAGGTGTAAAGCCATCAGGATAAACATTAAAGCAGAAACTTTACCACTTTACAGATTAAACACTCAATTCTGAACAAAACACAAGTTAATGCACATATAAACATTCCCAATGAGCTTACAATATTATCACATAACTAATTTTAAAGAGATAAGAAACCACACTGCACACTGGTAGACTTATTAAAGATAAGGTAAAATATATTAGGAGAAGAAATACAAAAAATGCTCATAATAAACTTTTTTTTGGTAGGACTTCCCCAAAGTTTTATTCAATGTATTCATACTCTCTTGATCTGTGGATTAGGCTGGACATTCTAGTGAATATTCAATATTGGGAGACTTGAGTTGAAGCTTCCTTTACATGATACTGCTCACGTGTCTCAGAGCAATTCCCAGAGACTGGAACTGTCTGTGACAGGTCTAAAAAACAATGTAAAAGGAAGTATTGCTTCAGCATATTTAAATTACATACAAGTTTTCAAAAATACACAAAAATAATGGAAGGAACTTGTTATACTTCAATAGACAGTGAATGAGGCTAAGCAGCTTCAGTCTCCCAATCCGTGAATGGGGCTGTGCCCCTGTGCTGTTCCAATGGTGGGACCATGGCCTCATTCCAGACCTGCTGTCACAACCTGGCAAGGTGAGCAAGCTGGAGAAGAGAAGGTCTGAAAAGGGAGTAAAGATGCAAGGACTTGGTATGAATAAACCTTACAGGTCAGAGGCACTTTCCTGTTTCTATGTAAATAAGATAAACAGTGACAGCAGCAGACTTTGCTGCCTGTCCATGGCATTGGCTCACACTCAGTGTGCCTGTCACAAACTCACTGTTATAAGTGTACTTGTTTTGCACCTCTAACACACTGATTTCCTACTGTCTTGTACCTTGTGGAGATACTTGTCTCACAGCCAACTGCCTGAAACTGTACTGGATTTGATGGATGAGCTTTATTTGCAGCAGTTCTTTCCAGATTGCTGAGACATCTTTGATCTTTGTTGCTATGTACCTGGTCAGCAAAAGAGAATCATCAGCAACATGCAACTTTCTTAGCAGACTTTTTAGCTGATGCTACATTTTAGAAAATGACATCTTTTATGTATGGTTTCACTCAGATAACTGCTTCCTGATGCCTTTCTTGGTTCTTAGATGTGATGTTACTCTAGGCAAGCCCACAAACCCAATATCCTGTCAATTCTGGATGCCTGCAGCACAAAGGGAAAACCAGCTTTTTTCCTGGATGGACTAGAACATATTGTTTAACTGGATTTTTGATGCAAAAGCAGCGAAGTTCACTGGCAATTCAATCCTATATTAAAGCAAGATGAAGACCTATTGCAAACTTCTGGTGACTTGTTAGCTGTGGCATGATTTTGCTGAATAACAGGAGCATAGGCTGTTTTCTGAGTGTTTTAAAAATAAATTGTACGAGCACACACTGTACTAGACACTGCACAGAAGAGTGGCTTAGCACAATCTAATGATCATGAAAAGCACAGCTGTCCAAGATAATTAAGAAAATCCTGGGAGATCTGCAGCTTGGTCAGTCCAGTGAATGGCCAGGACATTGCAGTGCTGGGGCTGAAGGCTGATCACGTTCTCACTCTTGTACTCACACTTTCCAGCTAAATAGTAACCAGGAGGTAGAAGAGATTACCAGTAAAGTGAAAATCAAATACTCTCTGTTCCCCTGTTTTCTAGTAATGCAGCACCAACACAAGGTATAAAGCTTTCTAGACTCCTGCTTTACCCTGATTTACTGTAATACCAGCTGTAAAATAATACAGAATTACACCATTTTTACTTCATTATTATTAGGCTTCTGTGAATTACTTTTATTTCCCTCATCATTGAATGAATTTGCAGTATGTACGTCCTAAGTAATAAAAGAAGTACTTTTATATATCAAACTATTTGAAAGATCTTAATTTTGGATTTACTTTTTTTTTAATCATACAGAAGTACAATTACAAAAAAAATTCCTGTGACTCATTTCCATATCTTCTTGATAACCAAGAACGTGTTATATTGTACTTACAAAAATTATGTATTTAATGGTAACATCCATAGCTGGCAAGAGCATTCCTGATGTTCCTTAGAACCAGTGTTAAATGCAAATGACAGATTCATTTTGCAATATAATTCACCAGAGAATTACTCTAGTTCAGTGATATTCACTGGGAATTTTTCTTCTTCAATGGTGAGGGATTTAAATGCAGAAAAACTGTGTTTAAGGCCATGTTAATAAAAAATATAAACAATTTACTCAAGGAAAAAAGTACATTTTCTTAACTTGAAACCTAGAGTTGGGATTCGATAGCTATAACTTATTCTGAGCTTTACAGTGTCTGCAGAGTAGAGCACTTTTTTTGGTTTTCCAACTACAGCACTTCTACAATGCTAGAATAATACAAGTCAAATAAATGGATTTAGAATGAAAAGGCATGAATTTGTCTACAGAGAGTTGTGGTATATAGTAGAAATATACTTATCAGAGACTTTTTCCCACTGGCTACTTTTCTAAAACTCAGCATTTATGGAGACTCTGTTTTCACTGAGGGAGTTTTGGTTTTGTTTTTTTTTCTGCTCATATTGTGTATGCATTACTCTGAGATATATATATATATGGATATATATATATATAGATCAACTAAGACTATAACTTCTAAAAATACAGCTGGACAACCAGTAAACATATTAGAATAAATATGTTAAGATCTCTATGGTTGCTTTCTGAAATATTAATCTCTTGAAGCATGTTGGGACAGCTAAAAGCAGTGACTACAAAAAGGTGAGACAGAAATGCAACTAAAATGTTGAGCTATTGTTTATTGTATTCAAATACAAGGTCACCAAATTAATAAGTGGGTATTATGCACTGCTATGGACAGAATCCAAGGAGCTTGCTCAGTGTTTTATTATTTACTGTTTGCTATTTATTAGAACACTTGCATAGAAATGGAAGGTTACCTCCGCTTTTTGCATTTGAACTGTGGGATATGTTCCCTATCTGGGAGATATTACAGCTTAGCAGATGTCTCCCAGATGGTTCTCGAATCTAGTCATACACAGAAGTCAGGTCAGCAGCTTCGGAAATAAAATTCAACTCACAGGAAATACTTATAGTTGATTCAGCATGCAGCAATATGACCTTTATTAGTGTTGAAGGAAAAAGAAAAGAAAAAGTTTGTATACTTAGAATATACTTAGCTTTTGGTGAAAATTTTTAATTTGGCATTCCTAGGGCTTACCCAAAGTTTAAAAAAAGAAAGAAAGAAAGAAAGAAAGAAAGAAAGAAAGAAAGAAAGAAAGAAAGAAAGAAAGAAAGAAAAAAGGTTTAATAGAATAACCAACTTTTTAGTAAAAATATTAATGAAACTTTTAGTTTGCTCAGGTTTCCTGAAGCCTACTCAATGTAAAAGAAATTTGACATAAAATACCTAATCTTTCACATACCTTAAATGCCTTTTTAACATGTGGACACCCAACTTAGGCACTCTGCAAACCCTGCATTCAAAATGACAATAAATATTAATGTTCACAGGTATCTATTGGAGCCATTATTCGCAAACACTAACTCCATGATCCCTAAAGCCAATGCAGGAAGAAAAGCTACTAAAAAGTGCTCTGTGTTATAAATCTTTTCTGGGACAGGGAAGCAGCAGCATCTCAGGCACATGTTAAAAAAGGGAAACAATCCTGCTCTTGTGGGGTTAGCTCGCAGCCAGCCCAGCAAGCAGAAGCCCCATGTGGTGGGACAGTAGGAGCACTCGGCTGGCACGGGGAACACAGCAGAGCGTGTGTGCTTGTAATGTTCACAAAGAGGCCACAAAAGAAAACAGATGACTAAAACTTGCATTTGTATGCGGTTTCAGTTACTAGTGTCATTTTTATGGCAGTGTCATTTGATATGTGCTCCATTTTTTTAGCCTGCTTTGAAGCATTCTTGCTGCACACCAAATTAATTTTAAATTGGCTGGTGTGGTACTTATTTGTGCCAAATGTAACAATTAGTTGTAAAGTGGATTTTTATATCCTGAAGATAGATGGTACATTTTAAAGGCCTTACAGACTGCCAAGGTCGCTGTGCATGTGTACTCTTGGTGTCAGAGCCCTCAAGTGCCAATAAGCTTTAAGGGCCCTGTCCAGCCTAGCTGGAGCCTCCACTCACACCCCTCGTCCATAGGCCCAGGAGCCGTTTTTAAGCTGAGCCTTTGGCTTTCAGTGGCATGGGCAGCACTGCTGGAGGAGTGCTGGTCTAGTTCAGTGCTGGTCCAGTTCAGTGCTGGCCATACCTGCACTTGGCTACTGAGCTCCTTTATTCGGGCCTCGACCTTCAGACTTCACCTGGGACTACTGCAGTGCTGTGGACCTGCCTGGCAACTCCTGGCACTGATCCTGGTGTATGGGGGCTGACTGTCCCTCCATGTCAGAGCTATATCATCACAGTGACCTTGCCCTGTGATGTGGACTCTTAGTTGGATGAGGTGACTGTTTTTGGAGGTTTCCTGCTCACCTTGCTCAGGTGCTGCAAGGCTGTGCCCTGGCTGCTTTGTTTTGCTCAGCTCCTCCCTTGCCTTTCCTGACGGCCAGAGATGCTGCCCACTAAGGCTTACTCTTGTGCAGCTTGTCCTTAGTCTTCAGTGCATCTTCTCATTATGCAGTGGTAATTAATATTTATTAGATTTTACTTGTATCTTTCTGTTCTAGATTTTCTATTCCTTTTTCTCTTCAGGTTTCCAGTTGATTTTGCCCTTCCTTTGTACCCTTCATCTCAAGTTCTCACTAGGCCTCCTAGTCATGGATCTCACTCCTCTCTCCAATTCCCATCTCCTTCCTCTAGAAAATCCCTGACAGTTGTCTTCAGTAGAACTACTTCATGCCTATCCTTGATGAATGAAGATTTATGTCTTGATCTGTCCCTAAATCAAGCACTTCCTCATGCGGCTTCCCCACAAAACACATCAGAAGAATTTTACTGAAAGTGAAAGCGAGAGAAAGATCTCAGGAATTATAAGAGAAGTAATAATTTATTATATACTCTTAGTGAAATCTAAGAAAGGTCACTGCACTCAGAGGATTGAAGAGGAGTGGGGGATTGGGTGTGGAATAAAATGCCAAGCTCTCCCTTAATTGAATCTTAGGTGTACAAATCCCAAGCTCTTCCTCTTTAAAATATTCATGTAAAGTTGCTCTTGCCAAAATTATAGCTGAATAAGCAGAAAGAAAAATGCCATAATGGTTTGGTTTGGTTTGGTTTGGTTTGGTTTGGTTTGGTTTGGTTTGGTTTGGTTTGGTTTGGTTTGGTTTGGTTTGGTTTTTTTCTGGGCTAAAGTTCTGGAATAAGTAATAAATTAGAAGAATGTTCTGCAGTAAATGCAGTATTTGATAGATGTGCTTATTTCAGAGGAGACAAGAAGTTTCCTTCACTAACTAAAGCTTATGCAAAATGTAAATAAGGACCTGCTATTTGGTTCCTTCCATCGGGTGTACAAACCAGAGAGATTACTAGGAGATGTCATGAACCCCATGCAGGCTTTGTGGAGTATTTTTTACTCTGTTGAACCAATTTACAAACGAAAGGGCTAGGTGGGGAAAAAGAAAAATAAAACCCACAAAACCAAGCAAATGATAAAAAAAAAAACAAGAAAAAAAAAAAAACCAACACCAAAAAATGAGGCAAAAGGAAAAAAACCATGACACCAACAGGAAAAAACCACTGCAAACCAAAGCCCCCCAACAGCACCTGCCTGTGGCCACACAGGGACAGTGAGGCCCTGCCTCAGCTCTTGGAAGCAGCACCAAAGCAGCTTCCTCTTATCCCTGCTGTTACAGTGGCCAGGGGCAGCACTCTCATGAAGAAAATCATTCATTTCCCACTCCTCCGGCCTTAATTTTTGCAGCTTTCTGGTCCAAGCATTTTGCTGAACATGAGATTGGGGTTTGGTTTGTTTGTTTTTTTTTTTTTTTCCCCACTATGTCAAGTAATAGTGAGTGTCAGATATTGGTTCATTACAAATTCTTTTTCAATGACAGGAATCAAACCATAACAACCAAGGTTTCTACATTTCCAAACATTCCCTTTGTCATTCTGATTGTCAAAAGCTTTTTAAGGCCTCCTGACCACCATGTTCCCAAGGCTGTGTTCAACAGTGCCTTGTTTCCATTTGTTCCACCATTTCATTTCACTGCTATATCCCTACAGCAGATGCAAAGGCTACTTTAGTAACTAAAAAGGCAGTATTTCTTCCTCCTAAATTAAGGAACTAAGAGTAGGAAATTCCAGTGATCCCCTAGACAGAGTACGCCATCTGCGCATTCTCCTTTGATGAAGAGTAAATTTAAATTGCAGCTTTCCTGGTGGCTTTCTGATCTGAACTGCATTGAACGCTCAGACTTCAATCCAGCCAGTAATTAATGGGACTAATGTGCTTCCAGCTTGCTTCTGAAGGGCTCTGCTCGCGGCAGAGTGTTCAGCCCCAGCAGAAGCTTTTGGCAAAGGGAGCAGTCTGTGTGTGACACTGGGACACTGTGAAACTCCACTGAGTGGCCTTGCCCAAGGTAGCCTGGTCTGACAAATGTCTACAGGGAAAAATGACGACTAAGATGATGATCTTTCACTTACAGATCATTCTGGAAGCACACAGATGAAGGCAATGCCATGCTTCACTGCATAGATTTTATTAAAACTGTACTAGAATAACTGTTCTAAGTGTATAAACAACTTGGTTAGCCCCAGGGTTTTTTTATCTAGAAAAAGAATGTTTGTCTTGGGAGAATAATTAATGCTTAAACATCATACTATAAACATGAAAATAATTTGTTTTATAAAAGCTAGGGAAAAAAAGTGGACTTCTGAGAGTGTGCACTTGAAAGCTTTTCAAAGCAGTCATGCTTGTATTCACTAGAACCAGAATAATAACACGCTAGATAAAGCCTCCAATTAGGGTACAACAAGCAGGTTCTAGGGGGAAATAAAGCCATTTATAGTTGTGTCTTAAATGAAGCAGAGCTGCAAAGTAAATTTTATAGACACTCTGCACTGGAAAGAATTTAGCCACTAGTAAATATCCTTATGTTTTGCTGTTTGGCTTAAAATAGTGTCCTCTCATTCTTTTATACTTCTCCTTTAAAATGAGACCTGATTTCAATCTCTTGGCTGACTTTGGCACAATATACAAAGTGTAGATGTATATGTC
>VYZR01088100.1:7759-30148 GCA_013400675.1 Oxylabes madagascariensis
GGCCGGGCGCTGCGCAGGGCGCCTGCGGGCTCTCTCGGCCCCTCGGGCGCAGCCCGGCCCGGCTGCCGGGCGCCAGGTCCCCGGGCCGTGCGGAGAGGCCCCGTCCGTGGGGCAAGGTTCGGCTGCAGCTGCTGCGGGAGCCCCGACACCGCGGCCCCGCGGCTGGTTTGTCCCATGAGAAACGAGCCGTGTTGCTCCAGACGCCTCTCGGGAGCGGGAGCTTGGCTGTCGGTGGTTTCCCGGGATAGACATCGAGCCAGAGATAGCTTTTGGATCTGTGGGGCGCTGGTTATGATAGTTTCCTACGCTGTCAATTACTAATGCACCTCTGCTTTTCTGGCCGAAGAGGAGCTCTGTAAATGCTAATGGAGTTGGTGAAGTTATCAGAGCCCTCCTCTGGTGCCTCCTATGTTACCATCCTGCCTTAAGGTGCTTAAGAGTTCGTCCAACTCTGCCCTTTGGGGACGAGACTCAGTGCATGTTTTACCCGCGCATTCTTAAAGCAGCCGAGCAGATCCATCAGAGGAATTGTTTCTCAGTGAACGGGCTGATGGGTTAAGATTGAATAACCTGTTCTTTGAGGAATTCCGTTCTCACGTTTTCCTGCTGGTCTGGTGTTGCCACTAGAGACAGGGGAAGATGTTCATGGGGTGGTGTGTTTAAAGCTGGGTAGTCTCGTTCCTTGTGTCTTCAGTTCTTCTTGTGTCATTCAGAAAGGAAATATCTCTAAGAATGTTCAAGAACCATAACAAATTTCAGTGAAAGCTGAAGAGAAGCTGCAGTTGAACAGGCAAGGATCTAAGCGCTTGAAGGAAGGAGGATGCAGAAGCCAGGAAGAAGAGTTGAATGGGGAGGCAGCATGGAGAGGAGCAAAGGTTCATGTTCATGTTCTTGTGCAGTTCTCACCCCGTTGTAGAACGCTGCAGCTGACTGAGGCCCCTCAGCTGGGAGGACAGGAGCTGGGAGAGAGGAGAAGGATGGGCAAGGAGTAAGTGCATAGGGAGCATGCAGGATTTTCCTGCTGGGGGGCAGAGGTGTATTTTGGATTAGAGCTGCAGAGCAAAGGTGAAGGAGCAAAAGCCTGGGATCTGCAGCTGGAAGCAGAGACGAGCAGGATGCAGCACTGAGTGCGGAGAGGTACAGTAGGTACCCAGCTGGAGAGAAGGGAAGGNTCCGTCCCAGCGCTCAGTCACCGGGGCAGTAAGGAATTTCTCCCTTTGTTCAGGTGGAACTTCCTGCGCAGCAGTTTCTGTCCGCTGCCTCTTGTCCTGGTGCCTGGCACCGCTGAGCAGAGTCTCACGTTCTCCTTTCAGATACTGATAGACACGGATGGGGTCCCCTCTCAGTCGTCTGAGCCTCTCGGGCTGAAGAGGCGCCGCTCCCTGAGCCTTTCCCCGTCGGGGCGCTGCCCCGGTGCCCCCGGCCGCCCTGCGCCCCGGGGCAGCCCCGCGGAGCCCGAAATGGCGGCGGGAGCGGGGCGGAAGTGCCGGGGCGGGCGGGCGGAAGCGGCTTCTCCGCCGGGCAGAGCCGCTTCCGGGGGCCGCGCGCGTCCGCTCCCCGCCGGAAGCGGCGCGGTGCGGGGCCAAGATGGCGGCCGGGATGTACCTGGAGCACTACCTGGACAGTAAGAGCCGCCGGGGCGGGGCCGAGGCCGCGCAGAGCCGGCCCGNGCCCTTTGGGGACGAGACTCAGTGCATGTTTTACCCGCGCATTCTTAAAGCAGCCGAGCAGATCCATCAGAGGAATTGTTTCTCAGTGAACGGGCTGATGGGTTAAGATTGAATAACCTGTTCTTTGAGGAATTCCGTTCTCACGTTTTCCTGCTGGTCTGGTGTTGCCACTAGAGACAGGGGAAGATGTTCATGGGGTGGTGTGTTTAAAGCTGGGTAGTCTCGTTCCTTGTGTCTTCAGTTCTTCTTGTGTCATTCAGAAAGGAAATATCTCTAAGAATGTTCAAGAACCATAACAAATTTCAGTGAAAGCTGAAGAGAAGCTGCAGTTGAACAGGCAAGGATCTAAGCGCTTGAAGGAAGGAGGATGCAGAAGCCAGGAAGAAGAGTTGAATGGGGAGGCAGCATGGAGAGGAGCAAAGGTTCATGTTCATGTTCTTGTGCAGTTCTCACCCCGTTGTAGAACGCTGCAGCTGACTGAGGCTCCTCAGCTGGGAGGACAGGAGCTGGGAGAGAGGAGAAGGATGGGCAAGGAGTAAGTGCATAGGGAGCATGCAGGATTTTCCTGCTGGGGGGCAGAGGTGTATTTTGGATTAGAGCTGCAGAGCAAAGGTGAAGGAGCAAAAGCCTGGGATCTGCAGCTGGAAGCAGAGACGAGCAGGATGCAGCACTGAGTGCGGAGAGGTACAGTAGGTACCCAGCTGGAGAGAAGGGAAGGTTGGTGGCTGGAGAATGCTCCTGCCAAAGTCAAACACCTCTGGATCATGTCATCACAGTCAACTGAAGTCAGCCAGCCTGGGAACTCCTCTTCCTCTCTGGTACAGGCATGCAGAGGAAATGCCAACTCTTCTCTCTCAGCTGAGGTTTTTGGTCCTGCGATTGGATTAGAGATTCTCATCCTGTTGAAGATGGATATTAATGCAGTAGAGTCACTGTGACTGTTGAGGTGTCTTGCTTAAAAACATAATGAAAGTGATGTGCGCAATCTAAAAGTCCTTAAAAGTACCTGGTTACAAAGATTTTAGGAAGAACAAAACATTCTTTGCTGTGATGGTTTAGCCTTTTTTGCTTAGATCTCTAAGGCCTTTTTCATTTTTGTCTGGTGCAGTATTACTTGCTGTTATTTGCTAATCATAAGACACTTGCTGTGCTTGTTCTAGATTTCTTTCAGGGAAGCATATATGAATTCTGATGCTTAAGAGTCAAAGAGCACGCATCACAGTCTTCAGTAAGTTAGGCTGCTGATAGGTAATAGCAAATATTTCTAATTACCCATACTGTTCTTCTCTAAGCCTGCTCTCCTCTCCTGACTAATGTTCTGCCTGAGCTCCTGACTGTGTGAAAATGCATCCAGTATTTTAGACACGAGTCTTCTTCTTGATGCTAACTGATTGACAGCATTCAGTTTCCTCCTTGCTGCTCCCCCTTTTTTCCCCACATTATTTCAGTGTTTTAAAAACATTCAGTTCCATTTTAAAGTAGTTCACTAATATCCTAAAACTTCCTGAAATTTGATAGAAATAAATAGCCCAGAAGTTTTGGTCATCTCTTGTAAAAAGTGTCTAATTCTTAATTTGCATCTGTGTCTTGGAATGGAATTCTTTTAGTAGTATAGTGCTCTTGCAAATGCAGTTTTCAATTGAATGTCTCTTTTCCTCCCACAGAGATTCTCTTTCCTATGGTTTTCTGTCTGAATCTGCTCAGGGAATGAATGAGTAATGTGTGATGAAAGGGCAGTTATTTGTAGGACCCCCTTTATTCCTTATCTTTGAATAAAGGAAGGCATGTGAGGAATAAAGTGAAATTGTAGGAAGAAAAAAAGGTGGCCTCCTGTTTGAAGCAACTGAATATCACTCTGACAAAGTGAGTTTGATGTTTTTATTTATGTCGTGAGTCCCACTTTATAGAGGTTTTCCTTGCTTGGATTGTGCTTGCCTCAGATTATGAGTGGAAATTTTTAGTCAGAGGAGCAGATGTGCAGAATGCTCATAGCTGCAGCTGGAGTCTGCCTTGAACACATAATTCTGAAAAGTCATGCTATGAAGCGTTTTTGCACATTTCAAGAGGGGAGTTTGTAATTAGCTGGCCTTCTTGGCTTTAATCTCTTGGCCTCAGTAAATCTCTTGGCCTTCATTCTGGTGGTGAGGGAAATGGGTCACTCCACTGCAGCATTTTGAAAACACTTCAGTGTTACAACAGTGAGCACCTTGAAAAGCTGATTACAAAGTCAGTTTTCAGGTTGAGCTCTGGGTCTGAGCATGTGACTGTGTACCGAGCAAAGAGAATAAAATAAAACTTTGAATCAGTGCTCAGTCACTGGGAATGAGAAACACCGTGTATGAAACATCATGTAAATAAGTAACTAAAAAATGTATGTTAAAATGCATGAGCAGTCTGAGAGCTAGGCATACAGCCCCAGTGCTTCAGTGCATATATTTTGAGCCCTCTACTTCAGACATCTGAAGTTTTTTTCCATGATTTTTTTTCTGGAATAGCTAAGTTAAGAAGCGTTCTCTTAGTAAAAGGTGTCTACAAGCTTCTTAGGTCAGATATTTCAACAGCTTTCAAGCCCTTGCTGTAATTTGAAACTGGGTTTAGACCTAGGATTAGGCATGCCCTTTCCTTGGTTTTAAGCTGTTGATTACAAAGCAGATCTGTCTGAAATGTGTTATGTTCTTGGCAGATGTTTTTGCAGCAGAAAAATGCGCACATTCCTTCTGTGCTGAGCATCCTGACAGAGAAACTCCATATCTTGTCTACTCTGATCACCTTCATTCCTTCATCCTGCTTACTGAGCCAAAGGATTCAGGGAATGGAAGAAGAGGAATGTGTCTTGTTCCACTTTTCTTCATGAGTGTTTTTCTCCTGGCTGAATTTAAACATACAAAGATTTCCATCTCTTCAAATATTGTCCTCCTGGTTTCTAAACCATTTCATGCCTGGTTTTGAGGGGAGAAGGCAAGATTAAAAAATGCTTTCCCTCAAGCAGTAACACAGTGCAGCTTTGGTAAGAGAAAACTTATGGGTGCAAAGGAGTTAGAGATATAAAAAGAAATGGAGGAAGCAGAAGGAAGAAAACAGTGTTTGGTGATTAAAAGATGGGATGTGCATACATACTCATGAGAAGTTTGTGCTTCCTCGTGCTTGAGTTACTGTGCTTGGCTCAGTGTTGGCCCTGGTAGGGGTTTAGAAATACAGTTGTGGAAGCTTTGATGGGCAGAACGGCATAGTGTGATTCATACAGGTTTTCCAGAAGGTGAGATGCAAACTCTGCGTTTTCTCCTTGTTTGGAAGTTTCAAGAGGATTGTAGAGCGCCTTTGTGAAAGACATCGTTGAAGCACACATAACTCAGAAAACAGTCCCAGATCAAGTCTCTGTTTATATGTGAATGTGCCATGAGTGTAGGGATTGTCTTTATAGTAGAGGGAGCTGCTGTGCAGCCACCTGTTTTCTGCCGTCAGTGCTTCCCTGTTTACCCACCTCACAAGTGCCAGGATAAAGTACGTGTACTTAGTGACAACACTTGAATAATCCTTTATGGCAGCATACCCAGGCGTGTACCTCCCCTCAACAACAAGAACTGTTTCCATCTTCCCTGAGGAACTAAAGCCAGCATTTCATCTAAGTTAGGCCTAAACATTTGGGAGAGTCATGAGCAATAGGAGTGGCAGCTAACCTTGGTGAGCTGGAGAGGCAGAAGGATGTCACAGACCGGGCTGCTCGGATGTCTGCCTTATATTAATTCTGGTTGCCAGTAAGGACCTGTTCCAGGAGCAGGCACTAGGACATATCTGCCTCAGCACAGAGTGTGATGGAGACAACAGACTTAATTGAGGAGTCCTGAGCTGGTAAGTTAACATGGTACTGTGTAGTCAGTTTACCTTGGGTTTTTCCCCTTTTTTACGCTGGTTAGGGAGGCATCGAGTTTCCTTTGCTCCTTCTATTTGCATTTGTCAGCAGGCACATAGAGATGCACCAGTTCAGGGCTTGTCAAGGCTAGAGAACTTAAGCCAGCATAAGCACAGAGCAACAGAAGTAGCACATGTTCTCATGGAAGTCATCTTTCTCCTATAACTGATGTGGGAATGTCCTTTCATTCCTCAATAACATTAGCTAACTTAGTAAAATAGGATTATTCCTTTGGAATAGCTACATCTGCCTGGATTTTCCTCTGTATGGATTCATCAAATGAGGGTGTGATGATTATTGTCATCTTAAGCTCTTAGAGGACATGGGTATGATGTCGGAAATTGCTGTAGGTAAACCCTTGGTTCCTTCNGAATGTCCTTTCATTCCTCGATAACATTAGCTAACCTAGTAAAATAGGATTATTCCTTTGGAATAGCTACATCTGCCTGGATTTTCCTCTGTATGGATTCATCAAATGAGGGTGTGATGATTATTGTCATCTTAAGCTCTTAGAGGACATGGGTATGATGTCGGAAATTGCTGTAGGTAAACCCTTGGTTCCTTCCCAGACCTGGCTGTATTCCAGTTTCCCCAGCAGTTCTTTTATCTCTTGCATTCCTACCTTCCTTGCCCTTATGCCCTCCCCAGTGCAGCATGCAGCCATACCCCTGTCCCTGCCTCTACGGTTTCTCTCATCATTCTTCAGAAATGCAAGTCTCTTAATAAATCGTTTCTCTACTTGTCACTGTTTTAGTGACAGAAGATGCCTTTCACCTTACTGAGACTTTGGATTAGTTACACCTGTGATGCACCACACATGATCTATGGAAAATTACAAAAGATTTCGTGCAGGAGAGAGAATTTGGTGATTCATAGGCATCATTTGTTTCTGTGTGAAAGCAACTGGCACAGCCCACACTGAGCTGATACATTTAATGACCAATTCATTTAGAATTGATTTTGTTGTTGGCTGATATTTTTATTGGATCTGATACAAGATGGCTTTACATGGCAAAGTGTGCTGTGTGCAAATCTGAAATCATTGTTTTGGCAAACAGCCCTGTGATCTCTTTGGTGGTTGTCCCTGCCTTTGGAGGTCTGTGGCAGGCTGGAAGTGCCAGGAGTGTTGCAAGTCTCATTTGTTCTGTCAGTCTTTCAAGCCCTCCAAGCTTTTCAATTCAAGATTGGTCTTTGACAATAAAGATCCCTTTTCTGAGACTTAACAACACTGCCTGCCATCTTGGCTGTGGATGCTGTAGCATTGAGCTACTGTAATAAGACAACAAAAGGAGCCCTCCTTCCTGAGAAATGGGCCCACACTTTGAGGGAGTGTTGGGTTTCCGTGGCTTACCGTCGCTGACATTGGCTGTCACTGCTGACTGGTGCCCATTTCTTTGGACAGTGTCTGAAATAGATGTGCTTGGGAGGACTGGTGTGCAGTGCATGGCCCAAAGCTTGGGATGTGTGATATGGCCACCTGGGTGGCTGTGGCTAAATCACTCTGCCATGCACCTGAGCACCCTTCTTTTAAAACTGCAGGTAGGGCTATCCCTTGCCAGGGTGTTGTGAGGATAATGGTACAGCTCAGGATCTTTATTGCAGCAGGGCTGAGCCATCTCTGAATAGAGGGAAAGGGATATATTGTGCTCAAGCACCAATTTCAATAAACTGCATAGGAAGGTTACTTGAAAATGCAGGAGAGTAGAAGCAGTAGTTTAAAAGGATGATATGCTCTGAAAGGAGGGATATAAAAGACACCCTGCCCCCTAATGAGGGAGCAAGGAAGCTCCTGAAGATTGCTGCAAGCCAGTTGTCCTGCAGTGTACTTCAAGTGCTGCAAAATTATGAGAATCGTGGAGTACTGAGAAGTCCGATGTGCTTCCCCAGCAAGATCCCAGCCGGTCTGCAGTCTTGGAGGGCAAAGAACTTACCCTCTCATTGTGGCAGTCCCTGGCACAAGCAGGAATTTTTTTAATTGCCTTCAGCAATGTGGTGTCTAAAGCATTTGCTGAAATCCAAGCTCTTCAATAAAGCAACTGTGGTTATGTGTCAAAATGTATTTTCCCATTTTTTAATAAAATTTAAACATGCCTCTAAACCTGGTGGGTGAACATGTCTTGGGAAAGGCACTGTGTGTTTGAGTGGTGCTTGGTGCTATTGATCTGTTTTTAGGACTTAGAGCAGCACAAATCCATTGTTTGGCACGGCACAGACGTGCTGCAGAGGATTGAAGCACAATTGAAGTTACCAGGGTGTGTAGGCTTGCTCTCTGCGTTTGTGTGTCACAGTTAACATCTGAGTTAAGGAGCTGAAGTTTAAATATCAGTTGCCTACACCTGACACCCCTCATGTGTTACTAAAAAGAAGTAAATAAAATAATTCTCAGAGAGGAAAATAAGTGGTGTTGTATTCTGACTTTTGGAGAGAGTGCATGGTGCTTAAGGGAGAAGACAGCAGGGTTATGGATGCCTGTGGAAGAATGAATGGGGGAAAGAATAACAAGGAAAGAGGAGAATAAAAGAGACAAAAGAAGAATGGGCTTAGGGAAGGGATAACGTTTGAGGAGAGGAAAGATGAAGGTAGGTAGAGAGACTTTAGCTTGTGATCAGAAATGAAAACAAGGTAAGGAAAGGAAGGGGTGAAAAAAATTCAGTGAGAGACCTGCACCAGTGATTTGCAGGATAATCATACCATGAGAGGAATCAGTAGGGCTGCACAAGGCTCCTGTATGGATCTGAGCAATGAGTCCATTGGGAAAAGCATTGCCAGCAGGTCGAGGGAGGGATCCTGCCCATTGACTCAGCCCTCATGAGGTGCACCTGGAGTGCTGTGTCCAGTTCTGGGCTCCTTGTTAAAGACAGACATGGAGCTCCTGGAGTGTGTCCAGCAGAGGGGAATGAGGATGATTTGGAGACCAGAGAATCTCTCTTGTGAGGAAAGGCTGAGGGAGCTGGGCCTGTTCAGCCTTTTAGAAGAGATGTCTGAGAGGGGCTCAGCAGTGTCTGTGAGTATCTGCAGGGAGGGTGTCGAGGGTGGATCCAGGCTCTTCTCAGCGGTGCCGAGCACTAGGACACGGGGCAATGGGCACAAACTGCACCACAGGAAGTTCCACCTGAACATGAGCAAGAACTTCTTCACTGTGTGGGCAACCTACACTAGAAGAGATTCCCCACAAAGGTGGTGGTGTCTCCCTCTCTGGACATATTCCAGAACAGGAGGCAATCCTGTGCCATGTGCTCTGGGCTTACCCTGCTTGAGCAGGGAGGTTGGAGCAGATGACCCACTGTGGTCCCTTCCAGGCTTACCTATTCTGTGACACAGCTGCATTAATGCCAGCCCATGCTTTGGGCCAAGCTGCTGGCCTCGCTAGCACTTTCTTCCCTGTACATTTTCACCATCCTCCTGTTCCTCTCTTGCTGCTGTGCCATTTGTGTGGAAAGAGGCCCTTGCTTTTCCTTATTTTTCTCTCCGTTGTTGCGTATCACTCTTCTCTAGTGATCAAAGATGTCTCTAGGGTGTTTTTTCTTTACAATTATCAGTTTTATAATCTGAGAATTATGTGGGTATTTTATGATAGGTAGTATTTAGTCATGATAATTTTAGGTGAATCTTACAAAGATGAAAGAGTAAAATTAATTGTAGAGGAAAAAAGGAGAAAAGCCAGGAGGAAATGAAATTACATAAATAGCATGAACGTTTTTAGAAAGAGTGAGGAAAAGTGTAGTGGTAGGAATGAGGAAATGGAGACTCAAATCTAGATNTCCTGTGCCATGTGCTCTGGGCTTACCCTGCTTGAGCAGGGAGGTTGGAGCAGATGACCCACTGTGGTCCCTTCCAGGCTTACCTATTCTGTGACACAGCTGCATTAATGCCAGCCCATGCTTTGGGCCAAGCTGCTGGCCTCGCTAGCACTTTCTTCCCTGTACATTTTCACCATCCTCCTGTTCCTCTCTTGCTGCTGTGCCATTTGTGTGGAAAGAGGCCCTTGCTTTTCCTTATTTTTCTCTCCGTTGTTGCGTATCACTCTTCTCTAGTGATCAAAGATGTCTCTAGGGTGTTTTTTCTTTACAATTATCAGTTTTATAATCTGAGAATTATGTGGGTATTTTATGATAGGTAGTATTTAGTCATGATAATTTTAGGTGAATCTTACAAAGATGAAAGAGTAAAATTAATTGTAGAGGAAAAAAGGAGAAAAGCCAGGAGGAAATGAAATTACATAAATAGCATGAACGTTTTTAGAAAGAGTGAGGAAAAGTGTAGTGGTAGGAATGAGGAAATGGAGACTCAAATCTAGATATTTTTTTTTTTTCTTTTTAATGGGACTTAGAGAGTGATAATGTCTGATAGCCAGCACAGCACGGGTCAAGCAATTTCAGCAAGTGTTCAGGCACCTGTGATAAATTCTGTGATGCGGAGAATCACTTCTGTTTAAGGCTGTGCAAGAGCTTTGGAGTTAAGCTGCAGATAGTAGAAAACATCCTCACAGCTAGATTAAGTTATATACCATACAAATAATTTGTTGCTCCGTTATAACTTGCTTATCTGCAGCTTTATCTTGTTATGCTTTTTGTTATTGCCAGACTCTCTCTGGATGATAATTTGTAATGGTCTGCTCAGCTTCCTTCCACGTTCAGTTGAACAGATAAAGTATCTTCGTAGCAGTACTGATTATGAAGTCACTGTACTGTTGCTCATTTCATTTTCTCCGTTTATTGACGAAACAGTGGCAGAACATTTGTCCAATAATAGATTTTCAGAGTGAAATATTTTGCTGTGGTTTTAGGAAATCATTTTGCTGGTTTTAGCAGGGAAGGAATTCAACTGCCAGGGGTTTGTCTCGTCAGCCCCAGCGGAAGGCTGCCCAGCTGATGAGCCTCTGGAAGATCATGGCTCTGACGTGCTTAAATGATCGGGCCATGGTGCCTGTGCTGAGCATCTGCTCGGGCAGAGCCAGGTGACAGCTCTCCCCACGCTGCCAGAGCCGCGGGAGCAGAGGGCTCTGCGCACCTGGAGGGCAGGAAATGAGGCGGGGAATGAGGCAGGGGAGCCGCTGGCCTGGCTGAGGGGCCGAGGGGCCGGGGAGAAAGGGCTCTCGGGGGTGGGGGGCACAGGCTGAACAGACAAGGCCCCGCACGTAAAGGCAAAAGAAAGACAGATGCTGTCCAGACAAGAGCGTGTGCTGGCATCAGTGGTGGTGGCAGATTTTTACAGTGACGGCTGTAAAAACTAGAGCACAGTTCCTTTCAGGTTGTGTAGAGAATCAAACTCCTGCTTGAGTTTCTCCTGGTGCAGGAACATCGCTGTGGAATGTGACTGTAACCTCGTGTGGGGTCGTTCTGCCCGCACAGTAGCATCCTGCTGGTTTTTGTGCTGGCTCAGGTGCTTGCTCTATCTAAGGGTTTCTAGCCCTGCTGAGGGAAATCTGACAGTACCTGGTGGAATTTGTGCTTTTACCATCTGTCCTTTTCGGAAGAGAAAAAGAAATTACATTAATCTTTTCTAAAAACCACAAAGTCCAGAATCTAGAAGCTGTGATCTTCCAGGATTAATAAACTCAATATAAATTTGACATATTGTGTGCAGTGCAGGAGCAGCTTCTGTTTTCCTCTAGAGGATACCTGTCTTCTGCAGCAGATGCTTTGGGGAGGAATGAAGAGAGGCGTGCTGCAGTACGACCCATGTTTCATTTGCTTTATAAATTGAAAGGTTTACAGTTGATGAGGCTGGGGATTGCAGGAAGGAAAAAGGCATGGTCTCTGGATTCCCAAGCTGGATTTCATCCCTGCCATAAGCTCCCTCTATAAGCAATAATAATTTTCAGCATTGTGTCCCCATCGTGTTCTGAGATGCTTTTTCGAACCGTAGGGATGTAATCCGGTAGTCAGCTGCTTAAACCTTGTGTGAAGTCCGTCATGCTGAACAAACATGGAACTGTCAAATTCAGGATATGTCGACGCACTTAATTTTGCCGCTTAGTAATTTTTCAGGATTTGAATTTGCACTGTTAACTGTCCTTGAATGCTGAGGGGTGATGTGTGTGTGCGCTGTGGATTATGGATCTGGGTACTTAAGGACACCTACTACCTGAGCATCTCTCAGGTAACTAAATCAGAAATGGCAACAGAAATCTGTAGAAGCAGCAGCTTGATTGCTCCTAAGGATTCTGTGTATAACTTCTTACTGTGCTGTTTGGGCAAAAATCTAAGTAAAAGGAACAACTTCTGTGCTCAGCAAGGCCCACAGTTGGTTTTACCTCTTATAGGAATTAATTTCTGGTCCTGCTAGGTAGTACTTGTTAAAAGTTGTTAAAACCTTCCTCTTGTGTACAGAACCTCCCCTGTCAACTGGTTGCTCTTCAGGGAAGTGGAAAGGCATTCATTACTGTAGAAATATGTGCAGTGAAAATAGAGATTGCTGCCTAGACTGATGCGTTGGACAGCTTTGGTGATGGCCAGACACACCTTCAGCTGCACTCCCTGTGAGCTGGAGAGCGAGTTCAGGAAGCTCAGACATGCTTCTGGTGTGTTTGTGAAGAGTTTTTCCCAACACCTTCTTTTTTTAAACCTTCAAGAGAGATTTATTATTTTTGTTAGTTATAAAGGTGACAGTAATTAAGCTTAGACTTCAGGTTGATGCAGTGACACTAGATCTCATTTTGATTAGACAGGCATGGAAAAATGAGAATTGTTTTTATCAGCTTTGCCAGTTGAGCATCTGGTGATGCCTGGGGGGTAAGTAGCATAGTGCATTGAAAATTAATTGACTATCAACTTCACATTGCTCATTCAGAGCCCTACAAATGTTTATTATTCACGATGTGTGGCAGCCTTCCAGGTGTTGGACAGACCACACTGAGATGACAGTGCAGAAGGCACAACAAGTTCCAAGTCACAAGGGTTCTACATCCCATCTCACACTTGATCTTTGCTCTGCCCAAAGTGTCTACTGTCCCTTGTATGTTAAATGAGTGCACTAAACACACTCACTTTTCAGTGAATTAGCATTTGATCAACTTCAGTTTTTACATCCTTGTGTAGAAATAACTAAATGGCTTTATTTACCAGCTGTTGTGCTGGTTTTTTCATTACTGAGTGGAGATTTTAGATGGAGACGTCATTATAATGACTGACACTCATTACAGATTTTGGGTTTCTGCTTTCTTAGTGTGGACCTCTCTGCATGGCAGCAGTTTTCTGCTAACTAATATGTACTCTATAACTACGCTTCTGCATTAAATATATTACATTTTTATAGTCTGTCTCCTTTGGGGCCAGCAACAAATGGAAGCAGGCTGCTGTGCACCAGAGGGGTGTGTGTGTTGTTACTGGTTAGCTTTGTTCCTGCCTTGGCATCGTGGACAAGAACCTGATCTCTCCCTGTATTCTCCTTTCTCTGCAGGTATTGAGAACCTGCCGTTTGAATTACAGAGAAACTTCCAGCTCATGCGAGATCTGGATCAGAGGACAGAAGGTGAGGATTAGCGATGATTTTGTTGCCGAGACAAGGAGTATGTAGCCTGACCAGCTTTGCTTTGCTTTGCCTTTGTCATGGGGATCTCCAGGCAGGGAGGAGGCCTGAAGCTGCTCCAGTCATTCAGTCTCTCCTCACGGAGGGCACTGCAGTGTGTGTGGTGTTTGTGTATTTAATGGTTCACTTGTTTCAGACCTCAAGTCAGAGATCGATAAGTTGGCCACGGAGTATATCAGCAATGCACGGACTTTGTCTTCGGAGGAGAAACTGGGGCTTCTCAAGCAAATCCAGGAGGCCTACGGGAAGTGCAAGGAGTTTGGGGACGACAAGGTTCAGCTGGCTATGCAGACCTACGAGATGGTATGAAGGGAAGTGTCTCGTGCCCATCATGTGAACGCCCAAACTAAAGCCACCCATCTCGGAAGGCCCTGAGCTTTCATTTTTAGGCCATGCCCACTCTCGCTCCTCGGCTCTTTAGTGCAACCCCCCGCCCCTTTGTCCCCTCTTTGTCCTCTCTTTGCCTTCCTGGGCTCTGTCCAGTGGTGACCCCTGGTCCCTGCTGTCTTTGCAGGTCGATAAGCACATCCGGCGGCTGGACACAGACCTTGCTCGCTTTGAGGCAGACCTGAAGGAGAAGCAGATAGAGTCCAGTGACTATGACAGTTCTTCCAGCAAGGGCAAGAAGAGTGAGTACCCCCACTGGGCTGCAGATTGATTCAGGAGGCAGCCAAGTGACTGTGGAAGTGGTGGGGATGAAGGCAGGCACTGGAGTGGTGCAGATCAAAGACTGTTGCGCTGGAGTCTGAAGGACAGGTAAAAAGCTGGTGGCCTGGGCTCTTCCTGTGTGAGCATATTGAGGGCCGCTAGATAAATTAAGATGGGGTGCATGGCCCAAAGCCAATATACATTCCAAAGTAGGAGTGTATTTAGTGCTGCAGAGGTTGTCACTGTCAGGTGTTTGTTTTGGTGGGGTGACAGATGCAACACCTTTTTCTCTTCTTGCCAGAGGGCCGAGCCCAGAAAGAGAAAAAAGCTGCCCGCGCTCGCTCTAAAGGGAAAAACTCTGATGAGGAAGCACCAAAAACTGCCCAAAAGAAATTGAAGCTCGTCCGCACGTAAGTGTTTAAGAGACTTGAGGGAATGAGAAGCAGCACTAGAAATCAGACCAAGGCAGACCTAGCCAGGCATCCCTGAGATCCCCAGACTGGAACTGTGTGTCCTCTGTCCCTTCTTGGGAAGCAAGAGGAAGGAAACTTCTTTATTCTATCAGGAGAGTGTGGGTTGAAGGGGCAAGCAGGTCCCTTGGGTGTATGTACTAAAATAAGAGAAATACCTGTCTCTGGCAAACAAGGGCACTGTGCTGGAACACACAAAGGTACTCAAAGCCAGTTACTTTGCTGATTTACTTTATTCCTGCCCTGCAGTAGCACAGAGTATGGGATGCCTTCAGTCACCTTTGGAAACGTGCACCCCTCGGATGTACTGGATATGCCCGTGGACCCCAATGAGCCCACGTACTGCCTCTGCCACCAGGTCTCCTATGGGGAGATGATTGGCTGTGACAACCCAGATGTAAGAGCCTGCACGTGGTGGAAAGGGAGGGAATGGAGTGGAAATGGGTCTTGCATGGAAAGTTTTGTCCTGCTTGGGTGGGGCCTGAGACAGCAGGCAGTGACAAGGAGAGGGCTTACCTCAGGTGGGTGGGATGGGCAGAGGCGTGGCTGGCAATGACCTCTGAAGTGCCTCTTTCTTCAGGGTTTTCCTTAGGTCTTTTCTTGTCCCTGAAGTTAGCAAGGGAGAAGGGGAGTTCTCCTTGCTAACGGTGTGTAGATTGGGTGTGAGTATTCAATCCTTGATCACTGCTAGGGATTTAAGAGTTCGTGATTAAATGCTGGGAAACTCTGGTAGCCCAAAAGCAGCAATTTCAAAAGGAAACCGCTCTTTAACTGGCTGCTCTTCATCCCAACAGTGTTCCATTGAATGGTTTCATTTTGCCTGTGTGGGTCTGACAACAAAACCAAGAGGAAAATGGTGAGTGAAGCAACCTGGGGGGTTCATTGGCCTTTGGAAAGGGGAGGTCCTAGGTGGCAGGGGGAAAAAGTACTATATATACACCCTGAGAAGATATCATTAAAAGGAAAATTTGAATTCAGGCTTTGTCAGGGACCTTGGAAAAGGTCTTTTGGGACCATGCACTTGAGGCTTATGTCATGCCCTAAATGTTGGCTTTGTACTTCCCTTTGTAACAGGTTCTGCCCTCGCTGTTCCCAGGAGAGGAAGAAGAAGTAAATTCACACGAGACCTCAGTACTACTGCAGGAGCTCTCTTCCCCCTGCCAGGGCCTCGTCCCAGTTCCCCCAGCCCTTGGGGCCTTGGCTGAAGGGAAGTCTTGCCCTGTTTGTGGTTTGGGCCATCCCTGGAATGGTGTGTACCCTCACGGTGGTTCCTGTGTGTTCTGTATCCCTGGTTGCTTCTGAGTCCTTAAGGGAGGCCCTCTCTGTGTACTATTCCAAACAGGTCTCTGAACCTCAAAGGGAATGAATGAGGGCACCAGGGTAGCCACCAGATTCCCAGGGATTCAGGTAGCCCCTGATTTTCCTTGGCTTTCCTTCAGCCTCCTCAGAGTTCATTGCCTATTCTCTGCTTAGAGAACAAGGCTATGGGATGGGGGAAGGAAAGGAGGTAAGTCTTCAGCATTTTAGGTCATTCATTTTCCTGGATCTTTTTCAGGAGAGAGGGAGTAACCAAGCTACTTCTTAATCTAGTGGGCTGGTTGAGAGACTGAAAATCTGATGTGCTCCCTGTCTTTAACCATTCCACTGCTGGCATTGAGCAGCCTCTTTTATTGGGGAGAGGAGGAGGCAGAGGGAGTGTTTAGAGCTAGCTTTGTCTCTCTTATTCCTGGGGTAAACCTGCTGGTCTGGGAAGCACACTGTGTGAAGGAGGAAGAATTTCTGACCACGTGGGGAGAAACGGCTTGGTCCAGTCTGTCTTCCGGCTTCAAAATTCTGCCTTCCTCTTGTGTAGTGGTGCTTCTCCATTATGTTGATGGTGGGAAGTTTGGGGATTCAGATCCCACTTGTATAATACAGAATGAAATAAAATTCATTGAAACAAATGCTGTGTTTGCCTTGATGTCACCTCCAAAATAAATTGTGGCAATTGGTCTCTCTAGTTTTTCTTTCTCTCTTAGCTCTGCTTTTATTGTAAATGGTGAATGTGGTACAGCCTTTTCATTGTATTAATCCTGTCACTAAAAAGTGACATTCTGTGTAAGTCAGGCTTAAAAATGTACTTAATGTACTTGCAGAAAGTTCCTGAGCTTTCTGATGGCTGTGAAAAATACCTGCTCCTGCAGTCATGCCCTCACAAGAAGGTGAACATTTATTCCCACTATTGTTTGATCATTTACTTCATCAGTTGCCTTCTCTTAAATGAGGAGGAGTGGAGGTGGCAAAGGCCAACCCTCACTGTCTGTTGGGCAGCGCAACTGAGAAAATAAGCCATCAGGACAAACCATGTCTCCAAGAAGCTGGATAGGTTTTCCAGACACCCTCATAGCTTGCTCCCCAGTAGGTCACAATCACCTTGTTCCCAGAAACTCCGGCTGCTATTACTAACATAACATTGGGCTCCAAAACAATTCCTGAAGATCTGCGGTCTGATGGTTTGTAGTGTCTGCAGATAACTGTGAGGAGATGGCCCCTACTGAAGCTCCTCTTTATCAATTCCATTGGCACAGCCTGGAGACTGACAAACCAAGTCTTCCTCTTCCTTGTGGTCTGCTCATCAGGAAGGTGTAAGCCTTCCGCCTGAAACATGGAACGTTTTCCTCACCCAGATAACTTGTGTGAGGATCCATAGAGGATTTTCGCTCATTTAGTCATGAAGCCAAAGCTCTGCTGGGCTTCAGAGGACAGTGTGGGTTAAGATCAGTGCTACTTCCACCTTGTCATTGCATGGGACCCTGGCAGCCATCGGCTCAGCAGCTGGTGGTGTTTTCTGTTCAAGTGAGTTAGTGCTGAGTGCGTCTTTGCTTTTGCCTCAAGAGGGGATGTTCATTCTGTTTTTCTGCTCATTCTGCACAGAAAAAAGGAGGAGTTCTTGCTCAGGCTGTGGCTTATATGGTTTGTGGTACCCCTGCCACAGTCTGAATCTTGATCCCCAGATTGTATTACACCACTTCCTGGGGCTTCCTTTCTTAAATAGAGGTGAAGCAAGCTCTGGAAGGTGTTGGCTGTGTCTCTGATATGGTTTTAGTAACAGGGAGACTCTGCCATGATCCAGTGGGTGAACAGGCTGTGGCAGGAGAACTGATCTCTTCACCTGCGGGTTACTCAGACATCAACTGGTGCTCAGCTGACAGAAGAAATGGTGGATGTGTCCTGAACTGGAAAATGGGCTTTGGGCAGAGTGCAGGGGTAATGAAGGATGGGAACTTCTCCAAAAGCAGCTTGGTTTTGGACCAGGATAGGACCAGGATTTAATGGCCAGCATTAGCAGCAAGCTGTCTAGGAACTGTGGGCCAGAGAGGTGTTTGAAGCACTAGCCAGGGAGCGTTCCAGGGACTTCTGCTGCCACTGAGGGAATGCTCTGACTTGCACAATGAGGCAATTTAGACCAAAATTTGGATAAAACCTGGGCATTTTTAAATGGCTTGCAAGTACAAATGCAAATGAAAGCACATTAAAAGCTAACCTTGGAAGAGAGGGAATAAGGGCAATAGCTGTGCAATATTTAATCACCAGAGGAGGAAAAGAACCAGTAGAAGCTAGAAAATACAAAGTACAAAAATGAAGCCAGTGGGAACAAAGCCTGTAAGTGACAAGGCTGGAAACATGAGCAGCTTTTTTTTAGAATGCCTTTTGTTTTTGATATAATTGAACATGGCACTTGTCCATTACTGACTGCAGATAGCAGAATTGTTTGTAATGAGAGGAGGGGAAGTGCTCTGTAAATATTTATTCTGTGTTGGTGCTGGTGTCATATGGGGATGGTGTACTTCCTAGGCAAACAGTAAAGAAGGGTTTTAAATGGCATCTCTTGGGGCAAAGATTTTTTGATCATCAGTCCTCAATCAATGGTGTTTGTCGACCTGTGAAGCCACCTGGAGGTATCTGTGGGTTGATCTCTGTCAGACTCTGGACTTTTTGGGAAAATCTACAAGGCTGGAAAAAAGCCAGCTCTGTTCTGGTCCTTAATGATGTCAAGAAGGCTGCCACAACAGTCCAGATGTGAAATACTGGAACAGCGGGGAAATAAATCTCTCTAAAACAAGCAAGAAATCCAGGTCAACAAAATAAAATCAGTTTGATGGGAAGTAGCCAAAAAAAATCTGTCAAAAATTACTTGAATTTTTTTTTAAGATCCTTGTTAATTGTTACCTGGATCACTGCAGTGGTAATGGGATCCGAGAAGTTTACTTCTCCTAGAATTGAAGTGCTTAAAGCAGGGATATTCTCAGTTAAAGTAATCATGAACTCCGTTACAGAACTGGCTAGCTTGCAGATTTCCTGGAACAGCTGTCAGTGCAACATAAACACTTTCTAAAACGGTGCTGGAGAAATTGCCCTTTTAGAGTGATTGGAAATATCCTAGTTGATGAGTGAAGTCAAGTCTGAGTTTCAGGAGGCTGGAGCCATAGAGCGTGACAAGTGGGAAGAATTTTGCAGCCTTGTTAAGCCCATTTATTAATAATAATTGGTCATGCACACAAAGGACCAATTTATCTTTCCCAGTTTGATTGCCCCATCTGTGGGCATCATTCCTGAGTAGCTAGGCAAATGTGCTGACGAGGATGTTCAGCAAAGTATTCCCCTTTCCAAGGAGCAGACGAGCTCCCCAGGCTCCCATCCCTCAGGCTCTGCCATGTCCATTGCATGATGTGCATGGAAACCATCCCAGCCACAACTATCACCTTCCACCGGTGGGACCTCCTTCCTCTCCTGCTTTTGCATGAGCTCACCTCACAGCTCAGCAACACCCAGCCTTTCTTTAAGCACTCCTAAGGTAGGACTTACCTAACCACTACCCAGAGATGTGTGATGGACACTCTCACCGCCTTGTATATCCAATTCAAGTGTTGCCCAAATCGGTCCAGAGGTCTCAAGTTGGCAGTGGAAGAAGACATTCCCAGGAGACAGCTTGCTCATACAGACTGAGCATAAGCCCATCTCCTCCCAGACCTGGCTGGTTTGAAAATTTCTGAGTCGTTCTGCGTTTTATAATCAACCACAGCTCTACTTTCTCTCTGCCAATGTGAAGACATTGAAAACGTGAGTGGCAATATCCACTCTAAAGATCTGGCAGTAGGCAAGGGAGACTGCAGCACTGAAAGAGTTAAAGACTAATAGAAGGAAATTAAATGTCCTACCTTTCTTTCCAAAGACAACTGAAGGAAGTTTCTCCAACTCTGCTTCCTATTAGTTACAGTATCAGAAGAAATATAGCTGTTTTTATCCAACAAAATGAATTTAGTTTATAAAAATAGTCAAACATCTTGATTAATTTATGCTAATTTATGTTTATTTTTCTGAATACATAAAAGAAACTAGGGGGGTTAGTTTTAAAAAAGCGCATTTGCGCTCAAGGCTTAAGGACAGGCAAAGCTGTGACAAACACTAAGCTCCTACATCTTGGTGTAAAAGAAATGTTCAGCAAGATGTCCACTTCGGTCTGTTTTTGCAGGCGTGCAATTTCATTTCAGTGGGCTGGGTTGCTGCCACTGAAGAAAGAGCTCATTCAAAACTGCAACCCCATCTGGGAGTAGGAAAGGAATTATTTTTTACACATTGACAACAAGCAAGGAAAAGAAGTGTGAGACCCTGAGATTTCCTCGTTCCGAAAGCCTGAATGATGCAGTCATTGGAAGAACCCATTTACTCACCACAGAAAGACTGAGATGGGAAGAAGCCTCTCTGGAGCTTTGTAGTCCAAGCCCCTGCTCGCATTAGGGAAAAAATTGTGGTTGGGTGAGGTTGTTCTTGCATGAAACAAACCTGCCTAAAAAGACTACAGGAGTTTGTTCAAGCAGGCTTTTATGTCTCCACTCCATTTTAGTTTGCATTAATAATTCAAGAAACCATTTTTAAATGCTGTTTTTGCAATCAATTAAATATTCCATTTTCTAAATGTCAAGTAAAAAAATGCTTCATTCACAATTTCCTAACAAAATAAAATGTAAATTAAGTATTTGAATTAATGCACGTTGTAATGGTGTGGTGCTTGTACAAATGTGAATAGATTAACATATCTACCAGGTTAAAAAGAGTGCAAATTTTAATGTAAAGTCTATATTTATCAGCATATTCGCATAGCTCTCGGCCAACGACAGTAAACCCACTGAAATAAAGTAGAAATGCAGAATGGAGATGATTTAACCTGTGAATAAAGTCAGCAATTCAGAGAATTTTGGTTCCAATCAGAACACTCCCAGGTGCTTTTACCTGTGGAGATGGGCATCTGTGCCCTGCTCTGCATGGGCTGCTACCTACAGCCCTTCCCACAGGATGAAGGTGTCCAGCACTGGGATCTTGGAGTAGTGTTTGGAAGAGTTGGTGCTGAACTGGAAGGGGGTCTTTGCCTGTCTGCTGTATGATGGCTCTGAGGCTCCCTGGCAGGGCTGTCCCCTCTGCTGAGAGGCTCCTCTGCACTGTCCAACTCCTTGTGTGAACACAGCAAGTGTCCCCCTTCTCTACCCGCTCCTTTAGGTGTGTGTTTTACATAATGGAGGTATCACACCTTCCTTTGGGGCACTGTAAGGAATGCACAACCTGGCCAGTCTCAGGGTCGACCCCTTCCAGAGACCACCCCAACTTCTCCATAAGCAGAACTGCTCATGACCTCCTCCCTAAGCACCTGCTGTTTAATTTCTAGCAACACTCGTACTCCATGTTTGGAAGCACTTTTCTATCATCTCTGATTGCATTTCAAATTATTAAGGACACATGCTTTCTGGGGATGCTGCTTGACAAGCCACCGGAATTCACACCTAATCTTTGTGGCCTCCATCTTTATGGGGTTTTGATCTGACTAGACATCCTGTCCCTGCCCCAGCCTCCCCAGTTTAACTCACTGTGCTGACACAGGGCCTGTGAGCCACGGTCTTTGAGTTTCCAAGAGGGTTTCAGTCATTGCTGCTGCCGCTGGTGGTGTTTGTGGTGGAACATGCAGCGTGGAAAATGCTGAGAAATAGCTGAAGTATTTGAGACAACAACAAGGAAGAGGAGCTCACCCTTCTGACCACCTGAAGGGTGGTCCCTCACAAACCAGGCAGGTTCTTTCAAAGCTCAAGGCTGTCATGCAATTGGATAGCAAGATGGAAAACATCACCCCAGTGAGTTCTTGTCCCACTGTTACACCTCCCTGCTGCTGGCTCAGGCACCCTGTAGGCCTGGGGGTTACAGCTGTGTCCCTCAGCCTGCTGGGTCCCAGCTGGCACAGGAACACTGGCTGCAGGAAACTCTGTTTTGTGGCAGCCCTGAAAACAAGGGTGCAAATCTGCAAAAATTACACAGCCTGTAATGTGTCATCAAGAGTACAGCCTTAAAGGTGCCAAGTGAACCCTCAAAAATCAGAAAATACTGGAATTAACATCACCCCGTGCTCCGCATTGCTGACAACTATAATTGCTTGATGCAGCAGTAGGGAGTAGACTTCCCCCAGCCTGCAGCACTGATGCATCGTGTACAAGTTACTGCTCCTCCCCTCCTCCTCCCTCCTCCAGAGATGACTTTTGTTTTGCAGACACTTGACATGCAGGTGCCCCACAGCCAGCTGGCACACACCACATCAAACAGCACAGCAGTGCCTCCTGCTCTCGCAATGCTGCTGGGTGCAAGCGTTTTCTCAGGAAGTGCTGAGTAGCCAACATGTCCTCACATCTGTAACTACCTTTCCAAATAAAGAGTAGCTGCCCACAGGCATTGCTACCAGAGCACCAACCAAGGGGGACTCCTTTGACAGGTCCCCCTTCTTTTGCATTCCTTCTTGTTTCCTGTTCTCATTCGCCGTAAATCTCTTGCTGGCACATGAAGACACAGGCAGTGTAACCAGGACCTGCCAGACATCAATAACACTGTGTGGCACAGCCCAGAGAAGTTGTGGGTGCCCCATCCCTGGCAGGGTTCAAGGCCAGGTTGGATGGGGCCCTGAGTAACCTGCTCTAGTAGAATGTGATCCTGTCCATGGCAGGGGGCTTGGAATTGGATGATCTTTAAGGTCCCTTTCAACCCAAACCATCCTCTGATTCTGTGACATGCCACATCAGTGTGCTTTCCTTAGCCCCACACGGCCATCAGCCAGTGAGGTCAGCACTGAACTTCTCTGGGAATTTGC